>VWZE01014974.1:25473-43993 GCA_013396675.1 Eubucco bourcierii
AGCTATTGAAAGGGTGAGCCATTCTTTGAAATACTGCTTGACTGTTTCAATAGGGCATTCACCAGTGCATGCTTAAGACATGTCTTAACTTAAGCTTTGTGTTTATGCTCAGTAGTTCTGCATCATTTTTGATATTTTACATTGATATTTCATAGATGTTGTAGTCCTGTTTCAAGTCGCATCTCTTCTAAAATCTCTTGAGTCTATCTTACTTGAGAAGGTGAAGAACCTTTTTAACTGAAGCTGTCTGTAATAATAGATGATTGAATGGTTTTCCCTCAGGAACATGAACTCAGGGAATAGTTTCTCTTGCAAAAGCCTCAGACAGTGCTGTTCTAGACTCATAGAATCATAGAATGGTAAGGTTGGAAGGGACCTCAAGGATCATCTAGTTCCAACCCCCTGCCATAGGCAGGGACACCTCCCACTAGTACAGCTCACTCAAGGCCTCATCCAATCTGGCCTTGAACACCTCCAGGGAGGGAGCATCCACAACCTCCCTGGGCAACCTGTTCCAGTGCCTCACCACCCTCACTGTAAAGAACTTCCTCCTAACATCCAGTCTAAATCTCCCCTCTGCCAGTTTAAGCCCATTGCCCTCTGCTGTGTTAGGTTTCCAGCTAGAGAGGTGTATCTATGTGAGCACTGCTGGCAGGGTACTTGGATCATAAGAGCACTTAAGAGTTGAATGGAATAGTTTAAGGTGCTACGTAACCCAATTATTTGTCTATTTGTAAGAATTAATTAATTATAGCTTTCTAAAAATACAGGTAAACATTTCTATTAAAATAGATTTGGGGGTGTTACATTGCATTAGTAAATACTGTGTGTAACACTAAGTATGGATTTGCATAGCTGGCAGTGCCTCCGAGATTTTGCTTAGAACAGATTGCAAAGGTGTCATACTATGGTAGTGGTTTTGTGTATCAAAGACAATGTTTTTAAATTGGCAAAGCAAATGTTTACATAAGGATGGGCAGAAAAGAACAATTTTAGTGTAGCTATCAATTCTGTGGATCTCAAGTAAATTGACAACAAAATTAGTGTCATATTGTGCTAGTGGTTTTGTATATCAAAGACACTGTTTTTCAATTGACGAACCAAACGCTTACGTAAGAATCATCAGAAAGCAATTTTAATATAGCCATCAAATCTATAGCTCTCAATTAAATTGAAAATTAATAAAATCATCTCTAGTCAGCTGCATCTCCCTTTAAAAATAATGTTATACAGAAAAGCATTAGGTCTACAACCCATTCCAAAGCACAACAGGGACCTATTTGCTGCTTTGCCTTTACATGAAAGACACACGTCAAAATTTACATATCTTAGTATTATAAGCTGACACATTCATGCTATTTGAAAGCATGAAATTAAATCTAAGAATGGTTGATAAAGATTGATAAAGGTTGATAAAGGACTGCAGAGATTTGATTTGTCTTGTATGTAAAATGCCGTTCATGTGCTGCGGGCATTTTAAGAAAATTTGCAGATGTTTCTATATACTTTGTTAAAACAGGATTGGTTTGCTGAATGTCTCTATGTGCAGACTAAACTTACTCCCTTGGGCGCAGTAATAAGCTTCTTCTGTAGTATTCTCATTCTTCATTTTTGTAAGTGCCCCAGGCGTTAACCAGGTACTTGACTTGGGAGAAACAGATTGCACGTAACTTGGTTCTCTTAGCCACAGCATGTAGTCAGTTTTCTAAGACATCTAAGTCAAATTGGAGTATTTGAAATCATGATTTCAGTGTGGTGGGTTGGGCTGTCTGCTGATGATCACAGCCTGGAAGCTTTTGTTGCAGGCAGCTTCTGTTAAAAATCCTGAGCTTTGTATAATTAATAGTTTAAAATGTGCATTTGAAAGTGTTTTCCTGCAGCAGAGCAATGTACCATTACTTCTTGACATCATTGTGACCCAGGCCTGTTGCAGTGACTTACTGTGGCAATGAAAGAAAAGCGAAGTGTTTGGTGGTGCTTCATTAGATTAATTCAAATGACTTTTTCAAGTGAGGCTTCTGTTTACTAAAGACAGAAGCAAGACCTTCTCATTCTTTGCTCTCTTAAGTGCTGCAATGAGCTAAGTAGCAATGTTTATTTGAAGAAGGCATTAATTGCTTAAGTGGCATCTCAAGACAAAGATGCTTAATATACAAAATGTGTTTTCTAAATGTGTTTCTTTTCTTCAGTTGAAGGCGTTAGGATTTCCTGAAGGACTTGTGATACAGGCATATTTTGCTTGTGAGAAGAATGAAAACTTGGCTGCCAACTTTCTTCTACAGCAGAACTTTGATGAAGACTGAGAGACTTTTTTTTTTTTTTTCCTCCACACCTCACACCAGTTCATTACACTACTTTTGTTCACTGGGTTGTCTGGGATATTGTGGTTTATATTCATAATGCTTGGTGTATGGTATATGGGGGAGGGAGGAGAAAAGAACCTAGGAAACAAAGCAAAGAAAGCATCAAGTTGTCTGCTTTAAATTAGCAGATGCAGAAAAGTCACACAGTGTAAAATGTACAACCAAAAATCAGCTTCTGCAGATAATTAAATCTTTCTATAAACTGTAGATTAACTTTTTGCAGGTTTTCACTCTTACCATGTTAATTTCGGAAATGTAGTGTAATGCCCTGCTTCATGTTCTTCTCTGCTTAATACTGGCATGAGTAGTAGCCTGTGCTATCTAGATTCTACTGTCTGTATTTTATGGCAGAACTGGGTAGCATCTTTGTGAAATCCAAAAAAAACCTGAGTAAATGTACATAGTAATGCCAAAAGTTGGGCAGTTATTTTTGCTTTTCCAGACGTGTTAAGGTAGGGCAAGAAGCACAGTATTTGGTTTAAAGCTGGATTAAAGCAATGTTGGCTTTTTTCCCCCAAGCAAATACCTGTTTGATTTCCAAGTGTCCTGGTCATTGATAAATGGCAGTCCCTCCTTTCCCCACCTCAAATGATCTGAGAAACTATATACATACAGGTAAAATCATCACTCTGTTTACATCTTTTGGGGAAAATGTTCACTTCAATGTTACATTGCAGTAAAAGTTTTGAAAGCAGTAGATTGCATGTTTGGTTTTGTTACACGCGCTCCTGTGAACCGAATATTTTTTTTTTTCCTCTGCCAGCAAACAAAATGCAAGCTTCATTTCTGTTCACAGCAATGAGACTTTATTAAATCAAAATTCATCTTCCTACCTTTGTTGAACCAGCTTTTGTAATACAAGTGTAAACATCTGCAGATACTGGTATTCTGTTGCTCTTGAGCTGATCGTAACAACCAAGCTCTTTCTGTGCAGTAAGGACTTCTTTTGGAGTTTTTGAGGAAGAGATGCTTATAAATTGAGATATCAAGCAAACAAGTTATTCCAACTCAAAGACTCTCTGCTCATTTCTTTGCGTTGAAAGTAAGCTATGCTTAGAGAGTTTTGAATCCTACTTCTTGGGAACTACCTGCCATTTCTTTTGGTTAGTCATTATGCAGCACAACCATCTTCCTTTTAGTATACATTGAATTTTGGACACAATTTTGCCTTTCATTGCAATCCTAGCAATGAAAACAAATTCTAATTTAGTAGAAGGATACTACGTGTGACATTTCCTGAACACAGCTTTAGGGATGTTTTGAGTTATTTACAGTTCTATTCCAATTACCTGGATTAACAATCTATCTCTGCAGTAACCAAGAGGATATTAACAGTGGTACAACACTGAGCTGTTGTGTCACTGAAGATGTTAACAGTTTAGTGGTACAACTGAAAACAATTCTACTTATTTTGTGTGTCAGTGGATTAACTCAACTACTGCTTAGCAGCAAAGTACAAGTCAAGTGTCTGGAGAGAAAAGAGACTGTAACGTTTGTTTTTTTATTCTGTTTCTCCTTTGGTTAGCCGTAGCCTGTTAAACAGTTAGCTGCACAAATTAGTCAAATATCTTAATGCCTTTTACTTTGTTCTTTCTTTCCTTTGCCATCTATGGTGCTTTTTCCACTTAGCATGTGTTCTAATCAGGTTTTTTATTCTTTTAAAATTCTGTAGGTGTCTAATGGCTAAGCAGTCAGTAGCACAACCCAAATCTATCAGTATCGCTGGGACGTTTGATACTGCTTGAGTAGAAAATAAGTCTTTCATAGTGCTTTTATTTTGAAGAAGTTAATGTTAATACCTGAGTTAGACAGTAGACTTCAGCAAAATAGTATCCTCAGTGTTTTTTCTGGACTGGAAGAGATGAATTTTGATTTAACACTCTGCAGGCAGAATGTTCAATAGAGCTCTGTTTGCAGTCTGTCAAAGGACCAGCTGACAGGTACTTGAAAAATGCCAAATTGATAAAAGGACTTCCTGAATGTATTTTACTACCTAGCTAATAACTAAGGCAAAAGCTTTTAGTTTGTGGGGATCTTCTGTACTGATCAAACTGCCATTAGAAATAACCATTCCTTCTCTAGGAGGAGTAAAGCAAAAATGTCTGTGGGTGTTACAGTCTGCTCCCTCCAATTTTGATTCTGAAGTGTTTACTTACTATAAATGTATTTGAATTAAAGAGTATTGAGCTTGAACTTTATAAAAAGAGAGATTAACTTTGGTTGTTTGTTACTTTGTATGCTTAGTGACTGAGGAGTTTAAAGCTTCAGCTGTGACCGAAACCTTAGGGTTAATTCTGCTTCCATTTTTCATCAGTGGGGCACTCTTTATGTGACATGTGATGAATAAAGGGTGTCTGAGCTTATATGCTAGCAAAAACTGGGGATACCTGCCAGTGAGAACCATGTATTTCTTCATAGCCAAAAGTGAAGTGTGTATGGAACTCATGGTGTTATAAAGGTAAGCTTGACCTGAGCAAGTTAAGTTGCCTGTCTATACTGCATCTTGTTTTCTGCCAAGTACTAACAGGAATTTTGTGCACAGAGTGCTTTTCTCCTTGTTTGCTGCAGATCTCTTGGGGATTTAGGGAGCAGTTTCCTCAGGGCTTTGTGAACTGTAGCTAAGAAAATAAAGTATTTCTTCCTAAGTTTTGGTACTGGAGTCCTTACCTTTGTTGTGAAACTTATAAGAAAAGCTATTTATGATGCACTGTTGATTTGGATTAAAAAAATTACTCTGAAGTCATATTCATTATATAATTGTCATTTGTTCAGGTGCATCATAAAGTTACGGTTTGTGAACCTTGTCCAGAATCCTCTTACGAATATCACCGAAACGCAATAGAATTGACAATGTGCTTTAAGCTTACTGCACTAAGAGAACTTCTTTAGAGTGATAAATGCTCAGGAAGTTGAATGGCTTTGATACTGAAGTGTCAGATTAACCTTGAGTGAATGAATGAAGGATGATGGGCTCGTTTCTGGGTTTGCACCAGTGGGACGGTGCTCTTGTGTTAACAACAACCAGAAGGCCTCCCGCCCTGACAGGGCAGAATTGTCATGCTCAGCTCGCTCCCCAAAATACTGTACACCAACACGCGCAGCATGGGCAGCAAACACAGGAGTGAGAAATCCCAAGTATAGTCAAGCAATTACAGAGATGTGTTGGGACAGCTAATATGACTGGAATGTGGTTGTGGATGGCTATGTCCTTTTTAGGAAAGACAGGTCAACAAGGCAAGGTGGTGGAGCTGCTCTTTATGTGAGGGAGCAACTAGGATGTATTGAGTTCTATCCAGGGGTGGATGAGAGGTGAGTTGAGAGCTTGTGGGTGCAAATTAAGGGGCAGGCCAGCATGGGTGATACTCTCGTGGGTGTTTATTAGAGACTACCTGATCAGGATGAGGAAGTTGATGAGGCCTTCTACAGGCAGCTGACAGCAGCCTCACAGTCACACACCCTGGTTCTCATGGCGGGTTTTAACTACCCAGATATTTGCTGGAAGGGCTACTCAGCCAGCCACAGTCCAGGAGGTTCCTCCAGTGCGCTGATGATAACTTCTTGATGCAAATGGTGGAAGAGCCAGCTAGGAGACAAGTGCTGCTGGACCTGATACTATCATGGAGGTTCTGGTTGGAGCGGTGAAAGTCGAGGGCAGCCTTGGCCAATCATGAGTTGGTGGAGTTGAGGCGCTTGTGTGGTAACAGAATACCAAGCAGGATCACAACCTTGGACTTCAACATGGCCAACTTTGGCCTTTTCAAGCAATTGGTAGGGGACATCTCATAGCACAGGGTACTGGAGGGCAAAGGGGCCCATGATAGTTGGTTAATATTCAAGGACCACTTCTTCTAAGCTAAAAATTGGAGCATTCCAACAAGTAGGAATTTGAGAATGGGAGGAGACCCACATGGTTAAGTAGGGAACTGCTGACCAAAGTCAAGTGGAAGAAGAGACTTTACAGGTCATGGAAGGAGGGGCTGGGCACTTGGGAGGAGCATAACACTGTAGTCAGAGGATGTAAGGATGCAACTAGGAAGTCTTAGGTCTCCTTGGAATTAAACCTTGCAAGGGAGGTCAAGGACAACAGAAAAAGGGCTTCTTCAAATACATTGCAGGAAAAGCTAACACTGGAGGCAGTGTAGGCCCTTTGCTGAACGAAGTGGGTGACAATGACAGAGGACACAAAGAAGGTGGAGTTACTAAATGCTTTCTTTGGTCCATCTCTACTGCTGGAGAATGTCCTCAGGAGCTCCTGGTGCCTGAGGCATCAGTGAAAGGCAGGACAAAGGAGGAGTTTCCCTTGGTTGATAAGAATAGGATTAAGGAACAGTTCAGTAGTCTGGACATCCATAAATCCATGGGTCCTGATGACATGCACCATGAGGAAACTGGCAGAGGTCATTGCCAGACAACTCTCTACCCTCTTTGGCAAGTCATGGCAGACGGGAGAGGTGCCGGGGGACTGGAAGAAGGCATACGTTACTCCAGTCTTCAAAAAGGGTGAGGAGGACCCAGGTAACTATAGACCTGTCAGCCTCACCTCTGTCCCCAGAAAGGTAATGGAGCCACTTATCCTTGGTGCTGTCCTTAGGCATATCAAGGACAAGAGGGTCATTAGGAGCAGTCAGCATGGTTTTACCAAAGGGAAGTCATGTTTCACCAACCTGATAGCCTTTTATGAGGACATAACCAGGTGGATAGATGATGGCAGGGCGGTAGATGTGGTTTATCTTGATTTCACTAAAGCATTTGATGACATTGTCTCCCACAGCATCTTTCTGGGTAAACTAAGGCAGTGTGATCTGGATGATCAGGTGGTGAGGTGGATTTGGAACTGGTTTGAAGAGAAGAAGTCAGAGAGTTGTTCTCAGTAGGATGGAGTCTAGTTGGAGGCCTGTAGGTAACGGAGTCCCTCAGAGGTCAGTACTCGGTATTCAATATCAACAGTATCAACAACCTGGATGAGGACACAGAATACACTGTCAGCAAGTTTGCTGATGACACAAAGCTGGGTGCAGTGGTTGACACACCGGGGGGCTGTGCTGCCATTCACAAGACTTAGGCCGGAGAGTTGGTCCAGGAGAAATTGAATGAAATTCAACAAGGGCAAGTGTTGCCCTTGGGAAAGAACAACCCGAGGTATCGGTATGGGCTGGGGATTGACCTGTTGGAGAGCAGTGAAGGGGAAAAGGCCGTGTGATTCCTAGTGAATAGCAGGTTGACCATGAGCCTGCAATGTGCACTTGTGTACAAGAAGGCCAGTGCCATCCTGGAGTATATTAGAAGGGCTGTAGTTAGTAGGTTGAGAGAGATCCTCCTCCCGATGTGTTCTGCCTTGGAGAGGCTGCATCTGGAATATTGTGTTCAGTTACGGGCCACTCAGTTCAAGAAGGACCTCAGGGAACTGTTTGAGAGAGTCTAATGCAGAGCCACAAGGATGATTAATGGGTGGAACATCTTCCTTACATGGAGAGACTGAGGGAGCTGGGGCTCTTTAGCTTGAAGATTGAGAGGTGACCTCATTAATGTTTATAGATATGTAAAGGGTGAGTGGCAAGAGGGTGGAGCCAGGCTCTTCTCGGTGATGCCTAGTGGCAGGATAAGGGGCGACGGGTGGAAGATGAGGCATAGGAAGTTCCATGGAAGCAGGAGGAAATATTTTTTTTCGTGTGAGAGTGACAAAAACACTGGATCAGTCTGCCCAGGGAGGCTGTGAGTCTCCCTCTCTGGAGACAGTCAGGATCTGCCTGGATGCATTCTTGTGTGATCTGGTATAGTGATCCTGCTCTGGGACGGGGGGTTGGACTGGGTGGTCTTTCAAGGTCAGTTCCATCCCCTAACCCTCGGTGATTCTGTGAATAACAATGGGACATACGAAACAAAGTCCTTGAATAATACAAGCAGATCTGTCCCCTCTGATTTATTTGGCAACATTTCAGTTGGTTTTACAGACATTTGAAGCCAAGCATGTTAATGTTGAAGGTTTTTTGCTAATTTCTGTCACGCCCAGCTCTGCCTGTTCACAGAACTAATCTAGAGTTCCTGCACTTGAAAATGCTGTAGAATTCCATGAGAACAACATTGAAAATACTATAGAATCCCATGGGAACAAAAAGGGGGGAGTGAGAGAGAACATCTTCATCAGTAGATGCTCTTGCCCAGTTTGACATGCCAACAAAGCATTCAACACACTATCTTTTGAAAAACATTGTTTTAAAATTACAGCTACATGGTTATAAAGCCACAAATTACATGACTTTATGACATCACTAAACTGTCCAGAGAAGTCTGCATGTTTGACCTGTAATGAAATGTATGATGTACCACAAAATACGTGTCTGATCAGTGTGGCTGATTGCTGGAATTTGACTGCAGGCTCTAGCTGGTGTTGCTGACACTTGTCAATTTCTGGTGCTATATTTCTTGCATGTCCTCATAGCATATATGACCTTCAAGTTAAAAAAGGACTTGTTAGCACTCAACTTCTTTCCTTAACTTCTAGCCTCTTACTGGGCAAGGAAGAAAAATAAATATTAATAACGCACAATTTACTGAATCACAGAAAACATCCAATTGGAAGAGACTTCAAAAATCATCCAGTCCAACCCTCGACCCAGCACTGTAGGGTCAAATACTAAACCATGTCCCTAAATGCCAGGTCCACACACTGCTCAAACACCTCCAGGGATGATGAATCCACCACTGCCTTGGACAGACCAGTCCAATGTTTGATAGCACTTCCAGTAAAGAAGTACTTCCTAGCATCCAGCCTGAACCTCCTCTCGTGCAGCTTGAAACCATTTTCTCTACTACTGTGTCATGGAGGCAGGGAATTAATGTGGCTGAGTCAGGAATTTTAAAAATAAAATTATTTTCCTGAAAACCCTGTCCCAAAGCTAGATATGAAACTAGGTTAGATTTATTTACAGGTTCTAGTTTGATCAGGAATTCTTCAGCAGGATGTTATGGACAAATGTAGAGATTTAGGAAGTCAGGAAATGGAAAAGGCTAAGCTATGAACACAGCTTTACCCCACTATCAATCAGGCTGAGCAGAGAGTCTAAGGGACCAGCAGGCTTTATTCATGAAGGTGAGATAGGTATTGGGCAATGATTCCTTGCTGGATTTCTCTGCTGCTCACCTGCCTTCTGATGCTGCAAGCAATATCCAGTAGTCTGGATCCACACAGCAGAAATCCAAGGCAGGTGGAAAAGCTGCCAAAGTCAGAAGCGTCTCGAAACACGAATGCCACAAGACAGGGATTTGTGGAAGCAACGCTGCCTTGGCAGGGGAGAGCCAAACTGGTCATGCCTCCCCAGTTCAGAACAGCAGCCAGGAAATCACCTGTAGTAAGGTCTGAGAGCAGGTGGGCCTGGGTGCCACCAGCAGCTCTCTCAAAAGGACCCCAGGACTTGACAAGCCTGCAAATTTGCACAAAATGGTGCAGGAGTGGGAAAAACCATCCAAAGGCAGGGACAGTGCAAAACCGAGAGCTGTGTAAAAGGGTAGGAGCTGTTCGAAAGCAAGGATGGTCCAAAACAGGAGCTCTATCAGGGCGAAAACCCTTCTAAGGCGGGCACCTGGCGCCTTCTCCCTCGCTCTATTGATGCTTTTCTAGACAGTGTCGATTTGCCATTTTATACTGGGCGTGAAAACCCAACCAGCCACCAGCTCAGTTCCCAGCGTGGGCTGCCACACGGCTCAGCACACCTGTGGGAAGGTGCCTGCTGCTCGTCCCCATTCAAGCCCACAGGGTGTGGGGAGGAAAGCAGTTTTCAGGCCACCTTCTCCCTATTCGAACCTGCAGGGGAGAGGAGAAGGAAGGAATTTGGAGTGCTTCAGAACATCCTGTCACTTGCCCCAAAGGAGAAGACGCTGGCGTCCTCTCTTCAACCTCCCTTCAGGTAGTTGTAGAGAGCACTGAGATCACCCCTCAGCCTTCTCCAGGGTGAACAATCTCAGCTCCTTGGGATGCTCCTCCATACACCATGCGCTCCAGTCCCTTTACCAGCCTTGTTGCCTTTCTCTGGACACTCCAGCACCTCAGTGTCCTTCCTGTAGTGAAGGACCCAGAACTGAACACAATACTCAGTGTGTGTCCTCAATCAGTGCTGAGCACAGGGGCATGGTCACCTCCCTCTACCTGCTGTGTCCCACAGTGTTTCTAATACAAGTCAGGATGCCTTTCTTGGCCACCTGGGCACACTACGGACTCAATTACTGTCAAGCAGAACCCCCAGATCCCTCTCCTAGTGGCACCTTTCCAACTACACATCACCAGGTCTGTAGTTTATGAGATTGTTGTGACCCAAGTACAGGACCTGGCACTTGGCTTTGTTGAACTTCATACAATTAGCCTTGGCCCATTGGTCTGATCTGTCCAGATCCCTCTGCAAAATTTCCCTATCATCTGACACATCAACACAACCACCCACCGTGGTGCCATCTGCTTGTGATGGTTCTCTCCAATACCCCTTTCCCCCTCCTGGCTGGAGGCAGGGCACCCCTAATGCTGAACATGGCATGTGGGGTGTACACAATGATTGGTGTTGTGAGAGAAGTTGCAATTACTGGAATGATTGGAGTTGCTCTGGGGAGCTGAAGAAGTGACAGCTAGCTTTCTGGCATTGTTGCCTCTTGTTTCTGCCACTCTGCAGTTCCCTGACTCTCTTCAAAAGTTTGCTGATGACACAAAGCTGGGTGCAGTGGCTGACACACCAGAAGGCTGTGCTGCCATTCAGCAAGAACTGGACAGGCTGGAGGATTGGACAGGACAAAATTTAATGAAATTCAACAAGTGCAGAGTCATGCACTTGGGAAAGAAGAACCCCAGGTATCAGCATAGGTTGGGGGCTGACCTGATGGAAGGCAGCGGAGGGGAAAAGGATTTGGGGATTGTAGTCGATGGGAGGTTGACCATGAGCCAGCAATGTCCTCTTGTGGCCAGGAGGAGCAATGCTATGTATTAGAAGGGGTGTGGCTAGTAGGCCAAGAGAGGTTCTCCTGGTGCTCTACTCTGCCCTGGTGAGGCTGCATTTGGAGTACTGTGTCCAGTTCTACCGTCCCCCCCGCCCCATTCAAGAGGAACGTAAAACTGTTTGAGAGTGTCCAGCACAGAGCCACAAAGATGATTAAGTGAATAGAACATTTCTCTTACAAGAAGAGACTAAGGCAGCTGGGGCTCTTTAGCTTGGAGGAGACTGAGAGGTGACCTTATCAATGTTTATAAATGTGTGAAGGGTGAGTGCCAGGAGTATGGAGCCAGGCTCTATTTGACGATGTCCAATGACAGGACAAGGGGCAATGGGTGGAAGCTGAGGCACAGGAAGTTTCATTTAAACATGAGAAGGAATTTTCTTCACCATAAGGGTGACAATACTGGAACAGGCTGCCCAGGGAGGTTGTGGAGTCTCCCTCTCTGGAGATACTCAAAACCCATCTGGATGTGTTCCTGTGTGATCTGGTATAGGTGATCCTGCTCTGGTAGGGGGGTTGGCCTGGATGATATTTTGAGGTACCTTTCATACCCTGACATTGTATGATTCTATGATTTGTTGCTTTGCAAGCCTATTAAAGAATCACATTTGTCACTTGTGAACTGTCTATGATACATTACTTAAGGGGAAGGCTAGTTGAAAGCTAAGAATGCAAGTGAGGAGCATTGAGACAAACACACAAAAGTCGTAAGACTTCAGCCTTTTGTTTGTTTGGGGAAGAGTCACTTATTCATACTGGTGCAAAGTGAGGCTGAAGTTGAAGTCAAGCATTTCATGCATTGTATCTGGTGTTTCATAGAATCATAGAATGGTAAGGTTGGAATGGACCTCAAGGGTCATCTAGTTCCACCCCCCTGCCATAGGCAGGGACACCTCCCACTGGTACAGGTTACTCAAGGCCTCATCCAATCTGGCCTTGAACACCTCCAGGGAGGAAGTATCCACAACCTCCCTAGGCAACCTGTTTGAGTGCCTCACCACCCTCACTGGAAAGAACTTCCTCCTAACATCTAGTCTAAATCTCCCCTCTGCCAGCTTAAACCCATTGCCCCTTGTCCTGTCATTGCAGGACCTTGTAAATAATCCTTCCCCAGCCTTCCTGTAGGCCCCCTTCAGATACTGGAAGGCTACTATCAGGTCCCCTCGAAGCCTTCTCTTCTCCAGGCTGAAGAGCCCCAACTCTCTCAGCCTGTCCTCATAGGAGAGCTGCTCCAGCCCTCTGATCATCTTTGTGGCCCTTCTCTGGACCCACTCCAACACCTCAATATCTGTCTCATAATGAAGACACCCAAATTTATGGAGATAAGATGTTAAGATATTTAGACATGCTTGGTTGTGGTTCCATGTACAATCATCTGTTTTGAACAAGGTGCTGCAGTTACTATTCATCAACTCCTGGAGCCATTGCTACTTTTAAAACTGGGTTTCCTACATTAGAAAATGTTGGATTCCACTCATATAAAGTTTTTACAGTACATGGTTTTCTAAAATCCAGCCCCACTTTCTTTGCCAGCTATGTCTCTTTTTCTTTCTGGCAGGCTGCTGGCAATACAGCTCTGATGACACACAGTGTTTGATGTCCCATGACTGAAGCACCTGCAGAATTCAGAAACTAGGCTAAATTAGGCTTACAATTTTTAATGAATTTTGAATAATGCAGTTAATCTATTTGTGAATTTTACAACTCTTTCAATTGGAAAGAAAAAAAAAAGAAAGAAATGCAAACAGACAGTCAAAAATGAGATCTAGTTCTTGGGCCACATGTGGTAGAATGTTGNGTCCTTCCCTTGTCCACTGTCGCTATGACTTCATCATAAAAAGCCACTAAATTTGTCAGGCAAGATCTGCCCTTGGTGAAGCCATTGCTGGTTCCCACCAATCACCTCTGCTTTGTTTTCCATTTGCCTTAGCAGAACTTTCAGCAGGATCTGCTCCATGATCTTGCCAGGCACAGAGGTGAGGCTGACTGGTCTGTAGTTTCCAGGGTCATCCTTTTTTCCCTTCTTGAAGATGGGTGTTATGTTTGCCCTCCTCCAGTCAGCAGGAACTTCACCAGTCTGCCATGACTTTTCAAATATGATGCACAGTGGTTTGGCAACTTCATCTGCCAGTTCCCTCAGGACCCGTGGGTGGATCTCATCAGGCCCCATGGACTTGTGCACATTCAGGTTTCTTAGGAGCTCACAAACATGAGTGTCTATGCCATCAGATGGCAGACATAAAATGTTTTTAATGGGAGAAATACGCCCCGTTGGAAGTTAGTATAGCAAAACCATGTTTGACTAGTAAGGCACTTTCTAGTGCATAGGTGGAATTCTGCCATCTTCTGTGCAGATTTTGAAATTTAAGGCACTGGTGCTGCAATTTCCTTGTTGCCTCGCTGGAGTTTGCAGTCTCTTCAGAATGCTTCGTTATCCTTTAGTAAGTCTTAATATGCCCTAATTTAGAATACTGGAACTAATGTAACAAATTTTTTATTGTACTTAACTTTTAATATAGTTCACTGATCTCCAGTCTTGAGCATTTGTAGCCATAGTGGATTTGGGCTTGACTAGAGTTAAACTTCCTCAAAGCATCTGTCTGGTGCTGTGCTTTTCATTGCTGTAGCTGAGTGTTGATAACACAGCAGTGTTTTAGCTGCTGCTGAGCTCAGCACCCAGGGTGTGCTTTTCCAACATTTCCCTGCCCCAAGAGTACACTGAGGGGACACAGCTGAGCCAGCTGACCCAGATGGCCAAACGGAGATTCCATGCCTTACGATGTTAGCTCAGATATAAGAATGAACTGAAAGAAGGAAGTTCTGGAGGATTCATCCATGGCATCTGTCCTCCAGATGAAGCACCAAGCATAGAGGGCCTTGCTTCCTGAGACTGCCCACTGCCCTGCTTATAGGAAGTAGAGATGAACATCTCTCTCTGCTTTCACTTGGCGCAGTCTATCACTTGTGCTTGTCGTTATTACTTTTGTCTCTCCCCTATGTATATAAAAAGGGGAGTGATAGGGTGGCATTGGTGGGCATTTGACCACCAGCCAGGGCCAAACCACTTCAGCAGCCATGTGGCTGCCTTTTTTTTTTTTTTTTCCTACGGTAGAAAGAGTAGCATGGTTGTCATTATGCCATGGCCTTAATCAACTGAAAGTGTAGGTTGCTTAATTTTAATCCTGCCCTCCTTTCACCTCTGACTGCAGCCATGGTGTTGCTTGTCTTCATGTCAACATTCAGATTTTGGAATTCTGGATTGAACTACACTTGGGAGATATAATAAAAAATTAACAGTTCAGCTGTCATATTAAACCAGCAGCTATGGAAGTGTAGGTGAGAGGTCGCATAAAGCTGACCTGCTTTCTTATCCGGCTGGCTTACAGGGGAACTGTGAGTAGAGGGAAGAAAGTGATTAGTGATTCAACCTGCATTTGGGGCAAGAGAAGGTAAAATATTTGCCAGGTTACTACAGCAATGTGTAGCTCCTCTGGGACTGTAATGTTCAAGTCCTAGGTTTGAGAGTCTAACAGCATGCAAGTGAAGTGGTTAGAGAGGGTAGATACTGGAAGAAAACTTTTCTGTACCTTGTCAGGGATTTTATAGAGGTATGAAAGTAGATGCAGCTTGCAACATCAGGGTCAGACTCGTTTCTAGTCAAAACTGCATTACTCCTGTCATGCAAACTAAGTGTAACCTCATGGTACCTGAATGTGTGTTGCTCACTAGTGCAGTCTGTTATCCCAAACCTGAATATGTTAATCTGTGCAAAGTGTGCAAAGAGTGCAAAGAAGATTTTGAATGTGGAGTTGGGAAATGTACTCTTTGGGTTTTTTCAAGAGAGAATAAACTGGACCCTGTGCTTGATCAGAGGACTGGCTGTTTGGCATATCTGAGCAGCTTAAATAGGGTAAATGACTAACAATTAATACTCAGGAAAAAAAAAAAGTAGTGATTACCAAGGAGGTGGGATGATGGTTTGAGAATAATTGCCATTCTGGGACTTTCTAGAAAGCTAACTTCAGTTGAAACTCTGTTTTACATCCTTGAAGATCCTCTGATCAGTTTTCTGTAACTTTTCAGTTCAAACTATCTAGAAGGAAACTTTCTGTACTTGCCTGCCTGTGGCTGATTTTTGTTTGTTTGTTTGTTTTTTTTTTTGAGGGGGGGCAAGGAGTGGGTGTGGGGACATGGTTCAGGTAGAAGATGGTTCTGTTTTGGAAACTAATACTGAAGGTAAGAGAAATGCCTCATTTTGGCAAATTTCTGGTACGTTTAGCTGAGCAGAGATACTCGGTATCTGGATATCTGGATAGTTTTGGATGTGGTCTTTTTTTTTTTTTTTTTTTTTAACCATGTGCTTAGGGCCAGGAATAGGAAATATTATGAGGTCTAAGGTTTGTTTCTTTTGCTTCCAATATTCAACTCTTAGCTAGAGTTGCTGTGGTGCAAGAAGCCTAGAAGTCTTGTCTACATGCACGTTAACAAATCTGAAAGCTTACTGTGTGAAGCAAGTCTGTGCCCAGACAGTTATTCCGCTCTGGTGAGAACCCACCTGGAGTACTGCTTGCAGTTCTGGAGCCCCTATTACAAGAGGGACTGGAGCATGTCCAGAGAAGGTCCACAAGGATGATCAGAGGGCTGGAGCACCCCTCCTATGAGGACAAACTGAAAGAGTTGGGGCTGTTCAGTCTGGAGAAGAGGAGGCTCCAAGGTGACCTTCTTGTGGCCTTTCAGTAACTGAAAGGGCCCTACAAAAGGCTGGGGAAGGACTTTTTAGGATATTAGGTGATGACAGGACTAGGGGGAATGGAGCAAAGCTGGAGCTGGGGAGATTCAGACTGGATGTGAAGAGGAAGTTCTTCACCATGACAGTGGTGAGAGCCTGGAATGGGTTGCCCGGGGAAGTGGTTGAGGCCCCATCCCTGGAGGTGTTTCAGGCCAGGCTGGATGAGGGTAGCCAGCCTGATCTAGGGTAGGGTGTCCATGTCCATGGCAGGGGGGCTGGAACTAGATGATCCTTGTGGCCCCTTCCAACCCTGACTGATTCTATGATTCTATTCTGCCTGGCCTGTTCTACAAATGCTGATTTTACCATCCGTGCGCTGATCACTGGTTCACTGTAGGCATAGGAAGGTGTCTGTTCTTCACTGCTGTGAGAAGTCAGATCACTTGAAATCAGTAGGCTTCAAGTTTGGACAGGACCTGTGATAAGGAAGAGAACACAGGGAATTAGGCTTTGGTTAAAAGAGGCAGAATTTGAGTCACATGGACTAAGGACAGAATCAAATAAGTCTATACTGTGCTGCTACAATATCTTCCATTTACAAGTACGTAAAATTTGAGCTTTCCTTTGATAGCTTTTTTGTTAATGACACCTTTTTCTCCTTGCTTGTGTATTATTTTGAGATGTTTCATTTCTGTTTGGAAGTGATTTGTGGATCTGCTGGTGGATAATGTGCAGATTAGAGTATGAATCACCAAGCTGTGGGTTGTTTTGCTCTGGAAATGAGTCCTGAGGATGTGGAGACTTGCTTAATCCTCTGCTGTCATATGCTGTAATGATTGTAAGCTGCTTCTTTGGAATCATAGAATATAATCATAGAATTATTAAGATTGGAAAAGACCTCCAATATTGAGTCAAACTATTAACCTAACCCTGCCAACTCCACCACTAAAACCATTGGCTCTAAGCACCACATTTGCATTTTTTTTTAATTTTTTTTTTTATTTAACACTTTCAGGGACAGTGATTCCCATCACTTCCAGGGCAGCCTGTTCCAACGCTTGACAACCCTTTCAGTAAAGGACTTTATCCTAATATCCAGCCTGAACTTCCCCAGCACGAATCAAGGCCATTTCCTCATGCTGCATCTCATCTGGGAGACCAACCACCACCTTGCTACAGTGTCTTCTGAAGTAGTTGTAGACAGCAGTGAGATCTCCTCTCAGCCTTCTGGAATAGACTGCCCAGCGAGGTGGTGGAGTCACCATCCCTGGAGTTGTTTAAGGAAAGACTCGATGTGGCGCTTAGTGATGTGGTCTAGTCAGTGTGGTAGTGTTAGGTCATAGGCTGGGCTTGATGATCTCAGAGGTCCATTCCAGCCTTAATAATTCTGTGATCTGTGGTTCTCCATACTCAACAATACCAGTTCCCTCATCTGCTCCTGAGAAGACTTGTTCTCCAGAATGTTCAGCAGCTTTGTTACCACTCTCTGGACATGCTCCAGCACCTCATTTTCGTTCTTGTAGTGAATGGCCCAAAACTGAACATAATATTCAAAGTGGGGCCTCACCAGTGCTGAGTACAGGGGTATGAACACTTCCCTGGTCTAGCTGGCCACACTATTCCTGATACAGGCCAGTATGTGTTTGGCTTTTTGACTACTCAAGCACACTTGTGGCTCATGTTGAACCAGCTGTCAAGCAGCAAACCCCATTTTTGTATCTGCTGGGCAACTTTCCAGCCACCCTCTCCCAAGCCTGTAGGGTTGTTCTGACACAAGTGCAGAACCTGTCACATGGCCTCACTGAACTTCAAACAACTGACCATGGCCCATCGATCCTGCCTCTCTAGAACCTTCCTACCCTTGAGCAGACCAATGTGGAGCTGTCTGCAGTCTTACTGAGTGCACTCAATCCCTTCATCCAGAACATGGATAAAGACATTAAAGAGAACTGGGTCCAGCACTGAGCCCTGAAGAATGCTACTTGTGATTAGTCACCAAGTGGATTTAACTCCATTCTCCACCACTCTCTGGGTGCAGCCAGCCAGCCAAAACTTTACCCAGACAATGGTATACCTGTCCAAATCATGAGCAGACTGCTTTTCCATGAGAATGCTGTGGGAGACAATGTCAAAGGCTTTACTAAGGCTCAAGTAAACAGCATCCACAGCCTTTGCTTCGTCTACTCACCAGGTCACCTTGTCATAGAGGAAGATCAGGTTCTTCAAGCAGGACTTGCCTTTCATGAGCACATGCTGACTGGGCCTGTTAGCCTGTTTGTCCTGCATGTGCTGTGTGATGACACTCAGATGATCTGCACCATAAGCTTCCCTGCCAACAAGGTCACAACAACAGGCCTGTAGTTCCTTGGATCATCCTTCTGACCCATGTACATAGGTGTCACATTTACTGACTTCCATTCAACTAGGACCTCTCTAGTTAGCCAGGACTGCA
>VWZE01014974.1:54970-76266 GCA_013396675.1 Eubucco bourcierii
TTCAGTTGGTAGTAGGCAGTTAATTCTTCCTGAGCTTTACAGAACTATCTGGAAAAGGTGTTAAGCCCTTTGTCAATTGATATGGATGTCAAACTGTACAGAAACAGAGGACTGAAGTTTTGAGCCTTCCCAAATGAAACCCTTGGAAGCTACTAATCAGAGATCCACAAGGACTGCTAGCTAGATAATTTACAGTTTAATACCATTCCAAGATGGGCACAATATTGTTATTACACAGAGATGACACCAAAATGACACAAGCAAACTCTTGGAAGATTCATCAGTATGACTTTTTTTTACACATGCTGTTCATTTGTTGGATTTTTTTTGACGAACAGGGTGGGTAGAGGGGAAGGGAAGGGAGAATAGTGCCTCAGTGCTAGACAGCCAAGTCATTTCAGAAGGAAAGTTGGATCAGAAAGCAGTTTTGATCCAAAAAGGTTGGTTTTTATCTGCCATTTAAGAGCTCAGATGGTGAGGGAACAAAACGTGTGCCAATATAGTCATAGTGTCTCTCTCCTGTGGCTTGTGTGCAGAGGAGGGCAGGATTCACAGATACTTTAGGTGCTGTTGAGTGGAAGAAGAGAGACCCTGTCTGCTTCTTGGAACTGGGAATAAGGATTAACTGAACCTCCCTAGCGAGACAGGTCTGACCATCCTCACCTTCTCAGAGCTGTTGTCCGTCCTATGTGAAACATCACAAACTGCTGGACTCACAGACCTCAGCTTAAGCCTGCATCAGGCAAAGGTCAACATTCCTTTAGAATACCACTAGAGTTTGTGCTTCATCTGAACATACTGGTGACCACAGGTTGAAGGAGCTGCATGGTTTAGAGGGTAGGGTATTGATTCAGTGCTGGGGAAGAAGGGATACTTAACTTCACCAGTGATTCTGTGTGTATCTTGGGATAAGTCCTTCACCATTTTCAGCACACAGGCTGATGATGTTGTGGTACCAAGCCCAGGGCAAATGCTTTTGAAAGTGGAAAAAAATGTGTTATTTTAATTTTGTTGTGTAGATGAGGTATAATTGTCAAAGGAATGAACATTCCTGTTCTTTTTGGCCAATAACCATTAAGGTCTCAAAATACTTACAAAACTGTAAAGTGCTGAATCAAAAATGAAATCTGTGCATAGTTTGGGTTCCAGAACTGAGCTGGTGAAATATTTCCTACCAGCCTGAGATTTTTTTTTTTTTCCCCAGTAGTTTGTGGAATGTAGGGGGTTGAACTGAATTCATAATGGATTGCTCTGACCACAGAAATCCATCTATTTGTGACCTGACTTCCGCAAAGAATTTTTTGGGAGGATTTAACTTCCAATTAACATCTGGAAACAAACAAACAAAACAACATCAACAACAAAACAAGCAAACAAACAAAACCCCAAACAAACAAAAAACCAAACACACACACACAAAAAAGAGACCTCCTAGATACATGACTACATGACTACATTACATACAGGTAATCCATAGTTGAGAGTTGCAATTTAAAACACACGAGGGGAAAGAGGACAGCATTTTGCACAACACAGAGTGGTATCTGTAAGAAAGAATGAAAATGGGCCACATTTGCAAGAAGGAGCGATGCATTTAGAAAACTGTGTGGATAGAGTTCTCCAGGAGGTACCAGGAACTCTTCTAGAAAATATGATGCCTTGAGTATCTAACTTCCTGAAAATCATGTTTACTTCTGAAAAAGTTAAGTAAGTCCTTAGGGCTTCTGGGCTGTTCTGAATCCCCAGGTTTGCCAATTCTCCATCACTCAGGATCTGTTGCAAAGATTTTCAGGTATGGAAACTGAGGAAATTGAATAAAATGCCTCCAGCTGTCCTGCCAAGAGTTTTAGGCTGAACAAAGGTTTTACTCCTTTTAGGAGGTTAAATTAAGCAAGCACAGAAGATGAACTCCCAAAGACTCGATTTCTGAGACTTAATCACATGATCCTTGCAGTCCATATAATTTACTGCAGAGATCAAACACGCCACTTACTACATCCATGCCAACCTGACCTATAGGTAAGTAATTTTTTCACATATACAATCTGGGGGTTGGGCTTTTTTCAGCTTCTTAAAGTGTAATGAGGCCATGTTTATTCTCAGCACCAACTCCTGTCTAATGTCCTCTGTGCTTCCCATATGTGAACTCAAAGGTATAGCCTGTATCTTAAGAATTTTAAGAATTGCCTTGTTTCAACTGCTAGCCACTTCAGCAGCTGTTCTTACTGGCAAGCATGAGATATTTTTTTGTGTCTGATGCCCTTTCCCTGTACTAGTATTGGCTGAGCTTCATCTCAGTCTCAGTGACTCGCACTCTCCCTCTGCACCTTTTTTTTTCAGCAGCTGTCTTGTTAAGCATGAGCACTGTTTGCTTATCTTTGTCTTTTTTAGTTCTTTGGAGTGGGGAACAACATAGATTATCTATAAGGAGGTACAGAACAGCATCCCACTGTTGGTATGGCATATGCTGTATGCCCAGAGATGATCCCTAGGTTTTTAGCTCTACAAACAGTTTTGTTGTCTTGTGACTATTGACCAGTTGTTTCAGATCACCCTGTAAGGATGACCCATCCTCTGAGAGTCATCCGCTCATTTTGCCTGCAAAGATTTGGCATCATTGTTTAGATAGCGGATAGTCAAACAAAACAATATTGCAGCAAGGATTGCATCTAGGAGTGTTGGTAAAACAGACCCACACATTTCTCATGATCTCATTAGCAACCACAGAACTTGGAAGACCTGCCACCAAAGAGGATGTTTATTCATATTATGTCTATCCTCTTCCACAATGCAACATCTTACAACAGACTGTAAGGTAGAACATCTTAGAAAATTCTAAGTATATCAAGTCAGCATGGTAACCTCATTGAAATGAAATGTTTAATCCATAAGGCATGCTGGCTGGTATTAATTATGTCAGTTAAACTCTCTCAGCATCTCCCAGAAGCAATTGTTATTGTGCTCCCTGAAAGAGGTGTTAGTGTGAAGCAAGCATGCCAGAAATGAGGTGGAGCTTTTTTCTGCCAGCTCTTTGCAAATACTTCCAGAATTAGAAAATGTTTGTAAATCCTTGCAAGCACAAACACTCCTACACCACACACTCCTTTCTACTGCAGATGCATTTGGACTAGCTACAGTTAACTGGGAGAAAAGGGCATTCTGTTGTTAATCCCTTCCCAGAGCAGTCTGGCTGGATGTCTGGCTCACCCCGTGCTGGTACAGCTGGAGTGCTGCGTTTGCCTCAATGAGCGAAGAGAGCTGGCTTGTGTGTGTGCCTGGGTGTTCATGCTGTAAGCATGCAGTGCGTAGGGTTATCTGTAAAAGGCTCTGTGGTTGTAAAGCACTCTGCTGTGTGTTCTGATGGTAGCTGAAGTGACTGACTGGGTAACTGCAGTCTGCATGCTCTCAGGGCTGGCTGTACCTATATGGGTGTATACAAGGTCACAAGAGGTGTTAAGCCCTGCTGAATGGTGCCGGTGTTGCCACATTTAAAATTCACGGAGCAAACAGACTTCAGGCTCCTCTACTGTGTGTGCTGCTTTCCTTTTGTGCTGCTTTGTTTTCCAGTTTCCTACAACTGTGATTTTCTCTTGCCAGCTCCACTGAGGGAGAAAAAAGTGCTTGCTGAACCTCTTTTAGAGTTCTGTGAAATACCTAAACATGACAAACACCAATTAGCCAAACTACAGAAGGAAGAAATCTGCATAATATAAACAAGCACTTTCTGCAGACTTCCTTTTGCTTGTTAGGACCCTGTATCAAGGAAGAGGTGATGTAAAATAAGTAATTAAGGGCAAAAGTAGGTGGTGGTAGCCCAAGACTTGCAGTATCTTCCTTCTGGCTGATTGCAGGGATCAGCATTTTGCAGCACCTTCGGCCAATTTCTTTCATGAGCTTAGCACTCTGGAAAACCAAAGTACTTATTTAAATGCAAAGTGATTTTAAACGGGTTTCCTAAGGAAATCAGGGATGAAAGGTTCACCTTGCCTGTCACTCTATCTCTGTCTTTGAGGACTCTTCTTCAAATAACTTCTGAATCCATTTGTTAACCACAAGTGACCCAGAAGCAAACAGCCTCAGAGCATGTGAATTCTATATCATAACTGATTTTTCACACGAGGAGGTGGAAGAGCTGGTGAAACAGCCTTTATCTCAATGGTGAGTGAATCAACATGCCCATTGTGAATCAGTTTCCATTTGCTTCACCTGAGGAGGAAGAGAGCACAAAAAAGGAGTTGGTTTCATAGTAAAAGGTATCTGGAGAAAGGGAAAGGATGCTAGGAGGGCTCAGAAAAGAAAGGGGCATAACAATATTGGGTATAGAGTTGTAGGAAACTGCTTCAGCATGGGTGTTCTCATGGTGGCATTTTTGCTTAGGTTTCTGTTTCATGAAATGTGAGCCTGGGTTTTGCTGTATCTCAGAAAGAGTTGAGCTGAGACTGTTGTTCTGGTAATGTCTCATGTCTATGGGGTCTGGGTAATGAAAGATGTAAGAAAATGGACTAAAGTAATTGGGGATTTTTTTCTCAGCAGGCACACTCATCATATCTGCTAGCAGAACAAGTCACTATGGTCAGAAGCTTGCCACAAAGAGCAGTTTTGCAACCCTCTGCCATGATGTGGGTCACTCTGCTGCTCTGGAGTTTGGACTGTCCTGCTTGCCACTTGGAGCACTGGGGTAATGTAGCAAGGACAGTGGCAGTGGTTGTCTTAGCACGAGCTGGACTGGTGAAGGATGTCTATAGATCCCTGTCTTGCTATTTCTCATTCACCAGCTGGGGCAGGAGTGAGACTTGTCCACCATGTGGTTTAGGAATTAAAGTCAGCTCAGTCCACCTCCTTGGTCTGATCTTTGGTTCAAGGCTAACTTACTGGTAGGGATTTTTAATACACTCAACAGTAAGGAGAACCTAGAAACAGTAGCCCACAATGGTAAAGGGATGTCTCTGGGACTTTTGTATCTCCCTGTGTAACAACACATGCAGATACTTATGTTGTGATACTGGGGCGTGATCGACACTGGGAGGAACATGTAGAATCTGTGTGGCATGGGTCAAAGCTGCTGTAGAGTCCTGTTTCCTCAACTGAGATTACTGCTGTCCAAAGACCTTAAGCTTCACTGAGCACATATGTGGTTACAGTATGGATTTGAAGTTGAATAAACTTTATTCCATCCCTGTCCTTGTTACAGGAAGTAAGAATTTAGCCAACTCTTAGCCATTTGCAAAAACAGAAATGTATCCTTGAAAAAAAAAAAAAAAAAAAAAAAAAAAAAAAATCAACTAAGAAAAAGAAGATCTGTGTTTTGGTGCCACAGCTAGTCTTCATGTGTAATCCAGGCTTAGCATAGTAAAGTAGCTTTACTCTAGTCTTCATACATGTTTACCATCTCATTCTCATCTTTATTTCACTACCTTTACATTTCCTCTGCATCTTTCCCAAGTGTCTGCCCCTATATGATCCTAAGAGCATGCATCAGACCAAGTAGGGTCACACAAAGGAGAGCCATCCAATGTAAGGGCCAGAGGGAGTGTTGAAGGAAAGCTGTCCAAGCATATATGTATGTTAGCTTGGTGAGAATTGCAGCAGGCAATGTTTTGTGGTTGTACAGTCTGTACTTGAGTCTGTTCCAGGGTACCCAGCTCATGTCCCAGCAGCCTAGTTGGCATCTCCGTATCCACACTTTCCTCAGACAGGTGCTTCCAGTAACTTAGAGCATTTGGCTAGCTCGTTGGTGAGCTATAGGGCTAAGCTCTCCCCCAGGGGTGCAGCTTCCTCCACCTTTTCCTCTGTGGGGATAGAGAGTTCATAGAAAACTGGTGGTGTACTATCAGCCTGCCTGTTTACAGCCTGGATGTACCTGTCTGTTCCTGCTGGCTGTATGAGGGGGGGCCCACATCTTACACAGAAACTCAAGGGTATTGTTAATGTTTGCTGAGGGGCAGGCTGCTTGTGCTCTGGGGTTGGGAATGTTACCAAGTGGGCAGACAGTCTGCTTTCCCAGCAGAACAAACAGCATTATTCTACATAATTTGCTACAAAAGAGTGTTTCTTTACCATATGTGTGTGCTCTCACAGATCTTGTCCCTCTGCCCCCACACTAGCAGGAGTTATCTCCTGTTACTGACTTTGTTTGGAGCTGTAACACATGTGATGGCTGTTAATAAGCAGGTTGCCTGTCTTGGCGTCCCTGACAGAATCCCAGAGCAATGCAAATAGACTGGGTCTTCTAGAGGTCTCTATAGTGCAACCTGCTGGACTCCATGTGCATAAGGAGTCATTTGAAATATAAGTGTATCTTTCTATTTTTGCTGGAGCAGCCCATCCAGGATACAGCTAGCAGTGTTACTGCACTAACAGCATTCTATGGGGGTACTACAGAATAATTTCCCTGCTTTTTAGAGCTTGCCATGATGCTGAGGCTTCAATGTAACAGGAACATTTTAAAAAAAAAAACAAAAACAAACAAACAAACAAAAAAAAACCCACCCAAAAAACACCAAACCACACACAATAAACAAACAAACAAAATCCCTAACATTAGAGGAAGAAGTTCATGAAGAAAGGACAAAGGTTATGTCTGTCAGGTTCAACCACTCAAACAACTGACCTGAGCAAGTTTTATTTCAAGTGAGGTGACCTTATGCTAGCAACTGTCCATACCAGTAGCTGCAAGTCTGAAATAAAGACTACCCAAAGGCTACAAAAGGAACTGGAGGATGTCATTTGCACATCACCTTACACCCTTAATTGCTGTTTCTGCTTGGAAGTTGTTATCTTACCCCAGCATGTCTGCAGCCAAGTCATAACTAGAGCCCCATGATCAGTGGTTGTCTCAATTTCAGCCAAAATTGTATGTTTAATGTTGTCTCACTCAGTGGTGATGCATCTCACAGCTGATCGACAATGTGTCTGGGATGACCACCACCTCACTTTATTGCTTGTGGCATTCAGCTGTATCACATTCCTTTCTGAAAAAGCAACACAAAGGAAAAGAAAGGTCTTCCAAGTTGTTGTGCTAACAGCTGCACTCATGGTTCATAGCTTTCTCTGTGAATGTCCTACCAGGTGGGGTTTATGGTCTCATGCATCACATAAGCAGTCATCTAAGGAAGATGCTGGCAAAAAAATGTTTCATAGAATAGTAGCAGTTGGAAACAGCCTCTAGATTTCATCTAGTCTGACCCCTCTGCTAATGCAGGTACACCTAGATCAAGTTGCAGAGGAACATACACAGGTTGCCCAAGGAGGTCGCTGATGCCCCCTCCCTGGAGGTGTTAAAGACCAGGCTGGATAAGGCCTTGAACAGTCTGATCTAGCGGAACGTGTCCCTGCCAATACCAGGGGAGTTGAAACTAGATGATCTTCAAGGTCCTTTCCAACCCAAGCTATTCTATGAATCTATGAGTTTTGGAAGTCTCCAGAGAAAGAGATTCCACAGCCTTTCTGGGCAGCCTGCTCCAGTGCTTTGTCACTACTCTTAAAGTAGTTTCTCTGCAAGTTCAAGTGAAACCTTCTATGTTCTTGTTTGTACCCAACGGCCCTTGTCCTATCACTGCACACCACTGAAAACAGCCTAATACAATCCTCATGACCTCCACCCATTAGACATTTATAAGTGCTGATATCATAGAACACATTGAGTTGGAAAGGACCTCTATTCCAACCCTACTGCAGTAAGCACAGACAACTAGATCAAATTGCACAGGGCCTAATCAAGCCTGACCTAGAATGCCTTCATGAATGCGGCCTCCACTACCTCTCTGGGCAACCTGTTTCAGTGTTCATAAAGAATTCTATGATATACAACACACAACTCTCAGACCCTCTGAAAGAATACCTGCTTCCTTTTTGTGGAATGCATACACTGAAAAGTAAACCAAACCAAACAAAACTGAATCACAGAATATATCTGGTTGGAAGAGGCTTTGAAGACCATCCAGTCCAACTTTTCCCCTCATACTGAAAGGTCAACACATGTGCCACAAGTGCCAGGTCTACACAGGGCTTGAACACTCCCAAGGACGACCACTCCACTGCTGCCATTGGACCATTCCAATGTTTGATAACCCTTTCAGTGAAGAAATATTTCCTAATATCCATCCTAAACCTCCCCTGGCACAATCTGCATACATTTCTTCTAGTCCTGTCACTTGCCACCAGGTAAGGTAAATAAGAAACAGTTCCTTCCCTTCCACTCACTTTTTACAAGATGGATCGGAAGTAAAGTGTGGTGTGCTACCACAATGAAGGCTTAAGCAGTGAATGTCATTTTAGTAGTGTGATTACATAGGCTTCCTTGAGCAGAGATTTGTATGTCTTAGGATTTGTTCAGTATGTGAATAATAGCAGAACAAAGAACATCAAGTCATTAGGGCTCTCTGCACACCACCTGATGGTTTTTGGCCTGTGTTTATTGGTACCCACACACTGCATATTGCTGAGTTTCAACATTAGCTGGGCTGCTGATGCCAGTTTAACACTCATCTGATAGCTCTTCCATAGGGGTAGCACTTGCAAGCTCAAGCTCACATACTGTATTTTATTGTGAAATACCCAGCTTTTTTTGTGTATAGCTCCTAGATACAAATTTGAAATAACTCTGGATGAAACAGGGGGTCTGTTTTGCTTTGTTGTGTTTTCTCCATATGCTAAATGCCACAGTGAAACATAATCAAACACCTATGGAAAAACAGCCATCTGGGAGATACTTTGTTTCACAGACCTTGCTTGCATCAAAACCCAGGATACAGATAACTGAGATCAAATCTAGATCCAAAACTCAAATTCTATTATAAGGTATGTGGAAAGCAAACAGCTAAAAGCCATTCGCCACAGTCTTTGAGGAATAACAATTTTAAATTTCTGATGTTTTCTTGTAGAGCAGACCAAACTTGGAGCAGCCTGACTTACAGCAGTGAGTCCCATGTTTCCTGAGCTTGTCCTGCATAGTTATATTGCACTTTGAACAGTAAGTGCTGTGGGAGCAGTGTGAGCATCCTCTAAAGGCACTGGGGATTAGCATGTGAGGTGCATCTCAGCTGCTCTCTGTCTCACAAAGAGGGATCTTTTCCCAAAACCACCATTAACTTGTCAGGCTTCCTGGATGAGCCACTCCACTTCCCTCCCACCTTTTGTCTTTTCTCTGTGTCATAAGGGCAGTGGTGAAGTCTCTCTGCTGTGCTGCACACAGAGGGTGTGTAGGGCTCCCTCTGCTTGGCCTCTTGGCGTACCACACCACGCAGCTGAGCACCCTCTCCTCCTGGACAGAGTTAATTGGTCCCACAGCTGCTTGTCTTTGCAAATCACAGATGCACCAGATTCCATGAATTCACTTTCTGTGTACATACTGCACCTCTGTTGTTAGACAGCACACAACTCAAACCAGTTCCATTGAGGACTGGGCCTCTTGATCTTGGCTCAAGGATGGAAAAACTGCTTGCCATCCACACTGCAAGCTGAAGAGAGTCCTTAATGACCCTAAATTATATTTTAACCTGTACTGAAATGAAAGGCACCAGAGTGAGCACAAATTCTGTGCTCCTACACAGAGTGCAGCAGGGGCAGGTAAATGCATGTGCCAGACTGATTTCAGAGCCATTTACCTGGGGCTCTGAGCCTCATCACCATTTCTCATACAGAGCACAACAGCATTTCAGCTGGTGACTTTCTGTTCTTTGGGTGGGTGGTTGGGTGGATTTTTCATTTGCAACGTGTCAAATTTGTTGCTGCATCAGATACACGCTGACAGATGCCTTATAGAGCCTGTGTCTGCTTGCTTTCATCAACTTGTGCTGCAGCCTCAACACTCATCATTGCTTAAGGAACAGTGAGTTTTGTGTGTAAACAAAGGTTTACAAAATGCATTAAAAGCATGTCACATACAGTGTGAAGCACAAACCTCAGTGTAAACATGGAAATGCAATCCCGAATATTCTAACCAGCCCTTCCTCACAGATTCTTTGATTTCAGTTTGACTGTGGTCTGGCAAGAAAAATTTCTCTGTTTCAACTCTGCTGTGTCCTGTACAGTTCCAAGTGAGGAGTATAAAGTAGGTAGTTTTAAGAGGAGGCAGGAGGCATTGTGTTTGGGTGGTGCTCTGGCTGATGTAAATAGAAAGGTAACTGCAAAAAAGCAGAGACTCCATTGAGAACAGGAATCTGTAATAATATTTTTCATTCCTGTAGGGTGTGAATTTTATTCTCATCATTTGAAGCAAAGCATTGAGAACAGCGAGCTTACTCTTAAGGGAGAAATGACAAGGATGGATCACAGCTGCATAGTTGTCTTTTGCCTTCCTAGAACAAGCAGGTGTAGGAAGTTGGAAGGCAATGGATTCTTAGATGTCTCTCTCCTGGATTGTCTGTCTAAATATCAGCTAGTCATGCTAATAATGTGAAGTATCAGAGTGCTCTGTCCAGGAGCTGAGAAACTGATGTAATCTTCCTGCATCTAAGATTATATCTGGGCTGATGGGCATGTATTTGTGGCAGCAAAATTGGCTGTTGATTCTAATTGCATGGGATTTGGAAATTTTATTGGCTTGATTTTCTTGAAGTGTCTCTTAAGAAGTAACTGTGAGATTTACTGATCTTTGCTACCCACCACATTCTGACTATGGTTGTCCAAGTGGCTCCTTCACATGCCAGAGGAAGATTTCCCAGAAGAGGTGAAACTTCCAGGATGTTTAGGCTCAAAAGCTCTTCCTGGCATGCTTTTTGCCACATGCATTTGCAAAGCTTACCAGTTCCTGGTAAGCCTGCCTGAATCCTGGCACTGAAAGCATGCTGAAACTTCACTGCAGCCAGCAGACTAACACAAATTTGCTTTGACTAACAGCCCTCCTGTGGCTTTCTGATGAAAATCTCTGCAATAGTTGACATGAGGCGGTAATTTGGTACAAGACCTCACCTCTAGTGCGTGGTGTGCATTAGACTAACAGCTCTTTTCTAGAAGTGCTTTTGGATCACTGGACAATGCTTATGTTGTTTTTTGGCTGGCAGGCCTGTGTTCCTGGAATAGGTCTGTTGGGAAATGGTCACATTTCTACCTAGGCTACTGCTTTGAGTCCAGCTGTAGGGAGCAATTCCTGCCCTCTTTTTCCTTTTGGTACCACATCAACAGGTTAGCATGCTCTGGTGATAAGTTGCATTTTTCCTTCAAACCAGGTGGAGGTTACCTGAACAAGAGGTAAGGTAACCCACCTGTAACTAGTTGCCCCCAAAGCCAATGTGCCATCTTAGCAGCTTTCTTTACACTGAAGCTATGTTCTAGCTTTAGCCATCAAGAGATAACAAAAATTTCATGCTTTCTCCTCATGTATTTGTGACAGGCAGTGTGCGAGGTTTCTCTGCAGGCACTGCCCTTCAAGCCTCAATGCAATAAGAGATTTTAGTGATACCTGCTGTGCCTCTGACCAAGAGACCCTTGACACCTGAAGCATTAGTAAGCCACACATTAGGTAACTGAACAAGGTACAGGCCTGCACTGTGCTTCACAGGGCTGTAGGTTCAGTGTGGCCTTCAGGCTCTGCTGTGCTGGAGGCATCCTTCAGCCACAGTACAGGCCTCTGTGGCTCACTGTAATGGGGAAGCCTGCAGGGAGCTTCCACTCAGTGGCAGTCAGCAATTACACAACCTGCATGGCCATACCTTTATCTAAAATTGCTGCCAGAATATCTCATTTGAACATCATCTTTGTTCAACAGTAGCAATAATGAATAGACTAGTTTTCTTACAAGAAAATTCTGTAGTGTCTCAAACGACCCAAAAGGGGTAACCTTCCATGAACTGGACCTGCACAGCACAGTGTACATGGATTGGATCATTAGATGCTATGCAGCTCAGGGATGCTGGCATCTGAAGGAACAAAACATTATCTGCAGTTCTCTATTTATAGTGTTATCTCTAATAAAAAGCATGTGAAATGATACTTCACAAAGTCTTTCATATAGGGAAAACAATGGACCAGCACCTCGTAGTGCAAAAGCACAGCTTCACAAGCAAGAGTTTATCACTGTTTCAAGTAACAAATAGCTGGACAGAACACGAAAGTTAATGGTGATGAGATGAGACTCCTGTTGGGCTGGTTTAGCTTAGGCTTTTTTTCATGCCTTGCTCTAAAGCATCCTGTGGAAAGCCCAGACTCTTAAAATTGAATAAATTTACTGGCAAGCAAGTTAAAAAACAAATAAAACAACACAACAAAAACATAAAAAAACCCCACAAATGTTTTTGTTTTGTTTTGCTTTGTTTTAAATTATATCTATATTATTTGAATACGACAGAACAGTTAGGAGAGATCTGCTGTACTTGTCATGGGGATAGTGGTCATTGTTTCAGAAGGAGAAGGTACAGCAGCAATCCTTCACTGTTTTGATTTTAGCTCTTGCAACTGGGCTAGAGACAGCACACGTGCATTTCCAGATGCTGTACCACTAACTCTCTCAAGGTGGTAGTGTTCCCTTCTCCAAAACTGCAGCTCTCACTCCAAATGGAAAAGTTAAATGCCTGTCTGCTGTAGGGATGGGAACAAGCCAAGAGAGTGGTAGGAAAGAAAGTCAGCAGAGGGAAGCCCTTACAGAATTCAATTTTCACTGCCCTGGTGAGCTGAAAATTGTCCCGCTCATCTCAGTGAAAAGCATTTCTGCTGTGCAGTGCTGAGGGCTCCTTCTCCCAGAGCGTCAATTTCTCACTTTTAAAGGCAAAACAGGAGAGGGACACAGAGATGCACAGGACTCTGGTAGCTGCCTCCTTTTGCTCCTCCAAGGAGTAATGTAGAAAAGAAGTTCCTTATGTTTGGGCCTGCCTATATCCCACAGAGGCCAAATGGGAAAGTGAAGATGCAGTGCAAATGTGTTTAGACCACTGCATTGTCTACTCTCATGTAGGGAGGAACAGGTACAGAAACACTGCATTTTGTGAAGAGAATTGAAAACGCGTTGCACTTCATTTTGCCTTTACAAGTGCCAAGTCTCCTTCAGACTAATCTCCTCTGAGTCTAGTAGTATCCCAGCAACTGAAATGTGGCAACTCATAGTTCTTTACTAGCAAATCAGAGGACTTAGGGAATCAAAAGGTTTTTGTCTATAGCAGGAAAACACTTAAACCTGGCTTTTGAGAATCATAGGTTTGTACATTATCCTGATTCAGGCAGGAGGAAAGGTCTGTTGTGAGCTAATAATAACCTGTGAACAGTCTTTTGTTGAAAAACATCCACAGTGACACCTGCATACCATTATGAAAAACTGCCTGTGATGTCTATGACATGAGAGACAATGTTCATACACCAGCTGACCTGGGATAACTTACTGTAAAACAACAATGAGGCACAGGATAGCTGAAACTCTTAAATACCTGCTTGGTGGTTTGTGTCCATAACTAGTCACAAAGCTACAAACAAGGCCAGACCTCTGATGTGGGCAGAAGCATGGGCTCCATGGTGGATGAGCATTTGGATATTCATGTTCTGGCAGAAAAAAAATTACTAAAATTTCCTTCTTCACAGGAACAGAATTTTCCTTGAATTTTATTTTGTGTTGCACAGCACATGAAGTTATTCCTTGTGCTTTACTAAGAAGCCTCCCAGTGTGCTTGCTGGTCAATATTATTAATAGCTGGCCAGAGACATAATGAAAGCAATATTCTTTCAAAACTCATGGCTCAATGGACAGTAACATGGCAAATAAAGCTGAGCTGCTCTCACCTGTGTTTTGTTTTGGTGGACGAAGAGGGCAAGAAAAAAATATGTTAATGCTGAAGTCCCTTAAGCTGCTTCAGATGGGGCAACCACAGACAAAAGCATCTTGAAATACCCTGCCCTTGTGTATGGGCAGGTGAGATGTGGTCTGAAAGCTGTTGAGATGGAGTGATGTTTCTTTCCATGGCTAATTTCCCACCATTAATGTATGTCAGTAAAGGACAGCAAGCATTGTGAGGACTGTATATACCTTATTAACAATTATTAACTTGTCATCTTAACTAAAAGAAGCTAAAAGATAGGTTGTTAGGGTAAGTCTAAGGTATGCAAGATGTAAAATAGGTTTTCCTGTCTTTACTCACCAGCTCAGCCACTGATCTGAAATTGAATCAGACAAAGCTTTGTGAGGCTGGCCTCTAAGTATCTCTTCAGGAAAAAGATTGAGATGGAATCAAGAATTTAACTTAATCATAGTCAGAAAACAAAGCAGCAGAAATTACAGCATCAGTGGAGTCACTGAAGTATTTTCAGCTGCCTTTTCAGTCTTAATAAAAGATGGATAAACAGGTTCCAAAAATATGTGAAACTACCACACCTAAACCCTAGCCCATTCGTAGCATTAAAATGTTCAATTACATAAAATGTTTTCAAAGGCTTTGAAATGTTTAGTGATCACTTATGTGATGGCAGGGCATTCAGGCCCAGACAAAATCAAGGCCTCGCTGACCATGTACAGCTCTTGCCACTCAAACAGTTGGAGCTGCTCTTCCAAAAATACTAGTGTAATGCATCTTTTAAAACGGGGCTGTTGGCTGCAGTGACTTAAAGAGTTCAGAGGATTATTCTTGGACACTGACAGACTTTTAACTCATTCCCTTATATCCTTTTCCTCCTGCTTTCTTTCTAAATATATTTCCCTGTACATTAAATGTGTTTCCAGGGCCACAGTGACACGTCAGGAAAGGTAGCGGCAGTGTGGGTTCACTACTAGTTCTCTGTTGGTGTTACGGCACTTTTCATCCCAGAGGACACCAGGGGTCAGTACCTGAAGCCTCTTCACTTTTAAGTTGCACCTATTGTTATGAATAAAGATGGGTTATGCCTCCAGAGGCGTAAAACCTGTGCTCATTTTCTAAAAATCAAGCTATCACCATGTTCCCAAGTCCTGTAAGACAGGGCAGATTTTTTTGCATTCTGATAAGATTATGCTGGGCCTGAAACTGAGTTTGGCCCTCCACAAGTACTGAGAGACAGCTTTCAGTTCCTGTACCTCTGACACCTATTTATTGTGGGATGGCTGTGAATTGCCATGTTGCCAGACTTTGTTAGCATGATTACATATCAAATGTTGGGTTTGTGGGGGAAGGCAGTTGCATGTGTGCCTCAGGACTGGTTGATGAAATGGGAAGCTGTGCATCTTCATGAGGTAGTTAACATAGTGATTTGCCAAGGGGAAGGTTGTTTGCTGTTCCCCTCTGTGTGCCACTCTGCACAGAGGGACAGGCCCCTGTCATGCCTGTTCGGATACAAGAGCTATGCAGAAGTATGGCTGTAGCATGTGTATGATTCCATGGTCAACAAACACTGTGATATTTCAACCTTTGCACATCATCTACCTGCCTGACTTTCTCCATGAAGATAACCCTCAAACCACATTAAACAACTACTCTCTGGCAAAATTTTGTGTAAGTTCCCAGAAGTTTCATAGATGCAATAAAGGCAAAATAAATTGACTGATCAGATTCATTCTACCCACTTAACTTGAATATGGGGCGAAGGTTATTTTACCACAAGTGTTTATCTTGCTGGTTATGATTCAGCTTGCTGACTGTTGCCATATGACCAGAACAAATTTATCCTCATAACTAGAAAAGCATTAATAACCATTTTATCAGTCAGATGTCTAAAAATCTTGTTTGGTGTTCTAATACATGTCTGCATCATGGAGGGCTGCTGAATTGCATGGTCTGTTTGCTTTCTGCTTTCCCCACAGACTTTTTCACTTCCTCTTCAGAAGAGCTAAATGCACTGCTTGATGCATTTGATGCTGAAAGAAAAAATCTAGTGTGGAGGGTGAGTAGTTCACTAAATGTCCTGGAGGGCCTCAATCACGCTCATCAGTTTAATGTCAGGTATAACCATCAGGTTGGAGCCATGCATATGTACCTGAGGCTTAAATAACTCAAGTCTCACCAAGGCTGTCTTTGGTTACTGCTTTGCATGCTCAGGTTGTAAGTGGAGGCAGCTGAGAATTCATTGCTGTATGTCTGACTGAAATGCGATCTACACATCGACTGTTCAGACAAGAGGAGGACCTGGACCTGGAGGACCTGCAAATGTCTGACTACTCACAGCAGCCTGCAGAGGCCTGGCTGTACTGCCTGTGCCCTGGTAAACTTCAACTCTGGCATAAAAAGCCTGGTGTGTCAATAAGAGCCAAGATCTACTTTCATTTCAAACAGTCCTCCTAAACAAATAATTAAATAAATAAATAAAACTTGAAAGAAAATGTCATCAGAAACCATCCTGAAAGACATAGTGAAAAGTTTTCTTCCTGAATTATGCAGTCAATTCGCGTGTTACTAAATACATGCCAGGAGGCATCATCATAATAGGAACAATCAGGTCATTTGAATAGCCAAATATGTTTTTTTGCTGTATTTGTTTACCCTGTAGAGAGTTTCTGCGATATGCATGTAAATGCCAAAGTCTATTTCTTGTTAAGTGTAGTAATTCCTCCTCCCCTCAGCTACCAGTATGGTTCCTTGTTCATACCTGTCAAAGGTTCCTGAAACTTTCAACTGTTGGTTTAAGCAAATGCACTGTCTTTTGCCAACAGGAATATCCTGTTTAGGGGAGTGTTGTAAGGTGCCAGGTATATCAACTTAGCTGTGTACTGTCACAACAGACCACTCACAGGAAAAAGATGTGGTGCAACAAGTAAGAAAGCCCCTTACTAGAACCTGTGTCTAAGAAAAAGGCTGTCTCTAAAATCACACTGATTTAGTCTACCAACATGAGCTGAAAACGATTAATTCCCACTTATCTGCTAACAGTGATGAAAGCCACTCTTCAGTGCAAACAGGCACCCAAGTGCAAATGAAAGCAGCTAAACGTGAGGCCTCTGACAAGTCTGGTTCTTGCTTGAGTTGCAGTTTATCACGGGAACAGGCCAGCGCATTAAGTCTCAGTAATTACACTCAGAACTATGCCAAACAGACTTCAGCCTAAGTATGCAAAGCGAGTGGGTATAGGGAAGTGATCTTTGTTCCTCTTCTAAGTGTAGGAAGCTGAAATGCAGGGAAGTTCTGGCACTATTTCAGCAAGGTGCTTAAGCCTGTATTTAACTTTTAAGCCCTGAAATGCGTGGGTGGGAGCTGGCTCCATGAAGTCAAAGGCAAAACTCACATGAAGTAGGATTTTGCCTTCTCTGACTGTGAGAGTGTTTTGGGAGGGAAATATCTTGCCTCAGGGCACACTGGGAAATCTGTGGCAGAGCTGGGAACTGACATCAGGTTTCCAGAGTCCTAAGTTAGTACCTTAACTTGTTTTTAACTTTCTGCACACTTCCTTCAAAAACATTATTGGACATACTTAGATACACTAGACATCCCTGAATGACTATAAGCCCATCACTTGCTCTGGGCCAACTTTGTAAAGTAAGGCAAAACAAACAGCTTTTATTTAATCTTTTGAGTGATGTTTAAGCAAGATACAAACAAAACCGAATGCATGCTGATCAAGGATTCTGCTGCGATGTGTATTATTGCAGAATCTCAGATTTTATATATCAGTGAAGTACACAGCTAAAAGACAAGAACTGTGACACAGCACTGGCTTATGTAGGTAGCCTGTTGTTGTACTGATCTTCTTTCCCAGGTTTCTAAAGCTGGAAAGCATAGCTGCATTGGGAATGCCCAGAGATTTCCTCCAGCACCAGCTGCCCCACTCAGCCAGCATCCATTACTCAGGTGTATGGGCTTAAAACAATGCTGCCAGCCTGAATTCTGACAAAGCTTGCGCCCTCAGACAAACAGGCTGTGGCCAGCTGGGGTTGACTGAGCCTGTCTCGGTGAGGGGGAAAGGTCTCATAAAATGCTTCGGCACGGCCACTGTAGTCTACACATGGCTGTGGGGCTTCTCTTAGTGTCTTGCCAGGAAAATCCAGGCCAAGATATCCCACTGCGCCCCGCAGTTGGACAAACTGTGTAAACACACCCTGCGCCTGCCTTCCCAGCCTGTCTGCCCTAAAGGCACCAGGGCTGGAGGTGTCACACACGGCTTCGCTGCCGTCATTCGGGCGGTGCCTGTGAGGGACGTGCTATGCTCTGCCGGCACAGATTGAAAGGTCCCAAAATCCCAACTACCCGAGGCCAGCCGTAGCCCCGGCCTTAGTTTTGAGGTGTCACCTCGTGCTACCCTCCGTCGCCTACCGGCTTTTTGTTAGCGTTGTCTTTGTGGGAGCAAGCACCCGGGCAGGCCTAGCGCCCCCAGGCCGCTCCCGCCCGGCCGGGCTGCGGCCCTCACGGTGGCACTAGTAAACAATTAATCACGGCGCGGCGAGGACGGCGGCGGCGGCGGCGGCTCCTGGGCTGCCGGATCCTCACCTGCGCTCCGGTCGTGTGACCTTCTTTTGTCAGCAGCATAATGACTTTAGGTTGAAGTCAACACCTACTCCAAAACCCACTTACACTTCTGGACCATCTCGGTATTTGTAAGCTAGACAGATGTGAATGCAGGCTGAGCTGTTAATGCTTGCTAAATTACTTCCATCCAGCCTCCAAGTATCAGAAGCTGATACCTCGTATTAATGGCTTCTTTCATGTTCTAGCAGCAATACTTTATCTTCTTGTCTTCGCATACAACACTAGCATTAGAATACCCTAACAATATACAACCCAACAACTCAAAGCCTCTGGAAATGTGATTGCTCTCAATATTCAATTACTGTTGTGCTAATTCACTTCTGAAAATCAGCATGCATGTTTTCCCACCTAGAGAAAGGCAGTAACTCACTCTTGCTGGAACTTCAGACAAGCCAAATTCTGATAAGGTGGCCATTTGAAACTAGGGACACCCGTGCCTCCGTAAGATAATTATTCAGCTAGGTAATAAAACATATAAGCAGTACCTGAGGAATGACAAAGAAGCTGTGGGTTACCTATGTGCCTGCCAAAACCAGAGTACGTAGAGCAACACAAACACATTCAAAATTTTCACAAGTGACTGATGGTGGTAGATGTCCTGGAGACTGTGTGCTGTTAAAGAGAGCAGCTGATATCTTCCTCTGAGGATCCAGCACTCTTTGTGAGACAATCTTCAAGCATCAAAGCAGCACAGCCATCATTTCCTTCTGAAGTAAGAGAAACAAACTATATTAAAAAAGAAAGGGACAGATTTATTTCCTCTGGCAGGAATCTGTAACATGTTCATGTTGGGTGCTGTTAGCACTGCTGTAGGATTCAGACCACTGCCTTGTTCTCCAATTCCTATCTCAGAGGTGTCAGTCAGCCCTGGGCAGGAGAATGACTTTTCTGCTGAAGGAAGGCAATGTCCAAAAGCCTAGTTTCTAAATGCCGTCCCCTGTTCTCATAAGTATGGATAGGGCTGCCAAGTACTGCTGTGCCAGGCACCACTGAGCTGGTCAACCGCCTTAACCAGGGATAATCTGTAGGACTGTCAGCTTATCTGATGCACAACCTGCTCAGATATGTTTGTGTATGTATACAAAAGCAGATGGTCTCACTTATGGAAGACATCCGTGCTGCCCTGAGCCCTGTAGGACAGAGCTGACTGGTGCAACTGGCAGACCTTTGATCCAACTTCCAGCAGTCAGTGCTTGACCTATTAGCAGCTTCTTACAGTTCTTGAGATCAGCTCTGCAGGACACATGCACAGACATTATACTTGACACAAGAAGGATGTGTCACTGTGAAATACTCTATAGAAGAGAAGGATATGGCAAACTTCCTTCAGAAGGTGGGACACAAGTCACCAATGGAAGGAAAGTGACTAGTCCCAGCTCATGCTACTGGTTCCTCAGAAAGCTCCAACCTCTCTCAAGTACTTGTTGCTTCTTTTCCAGCAAACATGAGGATGAAGGGGTGGGCTGGCCGTTCCAGGAGCCTTGGCCATACAAATATAATAAAACCAGCAAGCTCCTCTCTTGGAAAGAGCCTTATGGGGTCTCTGCATTTCCCCATATAGGGTTAGTGTGTGTGTCTGTGTATGTGTATCTTTGTGCCTTAGTGCCCTACTGCTAGTTATGCAGGTGGTGCTTGGATGAGCAAGGAAGACGCCACCTACATAGCACAAGAAGCATGCCTCAGGGTCCCCAATCAGGTGTGAAATCCAGCCATCCCAAAAGTGCCTCCTGCCCTGCTGCTACCTCTGCTATGTGCACAGCAGGCTACAAGTCAGGTGCTGCGACTCCACACACCAGGCTGTGTATTTCCCCACTCAGGTGCACGTGGAAAGATACAACATTGCAAAAGTAGTGTTTAATTGCAAGGCACAAATCCCATCCAAAAGCAGAGCTTAACTTTTCTTTTTCTACCTCTGCCAAGAACATACGTATATACCTTTAATTACTATATAAAAGAAAGGAAAGAAGATCTGCCCAGATACTGCGGTGATGAGTGCCATAGAAATGTCTGTAAATAAACAAAAATACAAAGCAAACCTAGATATCTGCAACAGAGCCTGAAAAAAAGAAAAAAAAGAAACACCAAAAATCCAAAGAAAGAAACCCCACAAAACCAATCAACCAAATAACAAAAAAAACCCAACCCAAACAAACATATAAAAGGAAAAGCAACAAGAAAATAACCAGCCACTCTCAACAAATCTGCAAGGTCCCTCATTTTAAAGAAGTAAAATCTCATCCACACCTCATTCTAACATAAGACCCAGTGTTCATTTGAACTTACTCTGTCACCCTCACTAATCACAAGGTGAGCCTATCTTTATTTGCATTCTCCAGGCTCTCCTTCCTGCTGCTGCTGCGAATCCTCATCACCTGAGAACTAGTTTGCACATACTAAATAACGAGGATCTGGAGCACTGGGAACCTCATGAACTTCTATGTCATTTGAATTTGGAGAAAGAAAAGTTTTCACACACACCCCAGGTTGAACATCCTGTCCACATTATACATTTTCTTCATTACAGCAAAGAAAATAAAATGAAGCCCTACAGGATTTTGAATGGTGATGTGTGACTTGCTTTCTCATTGCATCCAATAGATATGGAGAGCACCTGACAAATCACTGAGAAAGTCAACACTTGCCACCTAATTTCTGATTCCTCTTGTTTTTGAGCCCTTCATCACAGTTTTTCTCTCCAACAATGTGTTTTGTCACTTCACTTAAGCCATGGGATTCCAGAAGCTGAATCATCATAGCCAGCACCCAACCGCAAAGTGAGAGTTCATCTCCCAAACAAAACTTTTAGCTTTTCTCCACAGCACAACTGCAAATTCCCTTTGCACTAAACTGCTAAGGTTAAGCACTGTCATTGCAAAGGACAGGGTGTGGTAAGGAAGAGAGAGAGGAAGAGAGAGCAAACAGCAATAAAGTCAGAGAAAGTGAGCAAAACAG
>VWZE01014974.1:105158-115275 GCA_013396675.1 Eubucco bourcierii
GGTGGATGTAATAGACTGACTGAAGAACCCCGGAGGACAGAATGTCCTAGTGGAACTTGTATGTAGCTCCGAAGAATGTAACATAAGAAACTTTGCAGAACAGCGCTGACTCAAGGCTGCTAGTATATGGATGGAAGTGTTTTTCTGTTAGTTGTAGGAATGAACAGGAGAGGAAAGGAAAAAAAAAACCCAAAACCAAAACAATCTGCAAGACTGATTAGCTGCCTCACTGATGTAAAGGTCTACTTCGCTTCTTGGTCCTGATTCAGAAAAGCCCCTGCAGGATAGCCTAGGGCGTGAGCACACTCCAGTGCATTTGGTGGATAAAGGCCAGTCAGTATTCTAAATTGCAGGACTGAACAAATGCTTAGGTCCTGTGCTAAAACACTGATGGTGTTGCAAGAAATGTCATGGATTGAAAAGTTGCAGGACTTCAGGGGTGTTTGGATATGGATCCAACTCTCATATTTATGCCTTAATTTTTAGCAATTTGTTTTAAGCACTTATTTTGAACAACTCCACAGTTTTAGGCAGTTTTGCCCTGAAGTCTCTGCAGAAACTTTTTGTATTCTCTCTCATTGTTAAAGTCTTGGAGCTAGCTTTGCTATAGAGAAATGAATATGTTTCTTGCAATAAGCAAACTCTGAAATGAAGATTAAACCTTTACTTCTAAAGGTTTTTACATGATTATCGCAGATCATAGCAGACAAAATTATTTTGTTCTGTGCTGACAGCTGCATGTCTACATTAAATTTGACCATCAATGCTACATCTAAGGAGTAAGTTATTAAACTTAACCTGGAGTTTGACAACAGTCTGTCTTTAAAAAGCCTAAGCTTGTCAGATATATTAAAAATAAAAAAAAAAAAATTGCAAACAGCTAAAGCAATGATACTATTTCACAACATGGCAATGGAAACATGTTTTTTTGTGCTGCTTGATTCATTTGCTACATCAAGCTGCATGCACTTAAGGAAGCAACATCTTCAAGCATAATTACACTGTTGGGATGTGAAGTTTTTGAACATAGTTAGTATTTACAGTAAGGCTATCTCGGGCCTCACAGTGAGTATTGATACCAAATCTACCACTGAGCAAAATGGGCACAAGAAACTTGGTGCTAAGCTAACTTAAGTCATGAAATGTTACTGCACAGTTAACTTCAGAATGTCTTCTGGAGTAATTGGCATAGGGCTCAGAAGCTTCCTGGACTTGAATCTTTATCCAGAAGCTCTGCAAAGACTCTGAGCCTGCTTCTCAAGCTGTGGTGTAAGCAGCTGCCCCTGCAGCTGTGTAACCATGTTTGTGCTGGCTCTGTCTGAGAGAAAAGTACTAAACTGACCTACAGGGGACAGGATTTACACCTTCTTCCTCTGGTATGGGCAGGTTTTGGAGGCTTGCAGTCAACGGGAGAGACAGATGCTTCCAAACAGTGATGTGGTCCTAATCTTTATCGGTGACTCCTCAGGGGGACCAAACTGCAAGTGGCAGCACATAATGTCAGGCAGAAAGAAAATTAAACTAAAGGTTGTGGGATCCTTGCAAAACTGAAGGAGCCCCAGGAGGAACAAAGGTAATTCTGTATCAGGAAATTTAGATGCAACAAAGCTCAGCAGAAAGGTAGCTGAGAGGACTCTTTAAAGGGAGGTACCAAAAAAAGAGGCAGTGACTCCTGTGAGGAATGGTATTAGCTTGGCACTTCTGTTGTGCCATGAAGTCTGTTTATAACCAAGTTAAGCAAGTTTTACCTTACTGGCATGAGTGGTGCGCCATCAGGATTGGGGACCGGGTAACTCTCCTGGTGTTTAATCATCTGGCAAGGGAAACTTGAAGCTTGAAGGAAAGATAGACAAAAAATCAAAGGGAGGAACAATAGAGAAAATATAATTTGTCCAGGGCCAATTCACCAAACCTTAGTCTTCACTGGAAACCCCTTTCCTGATGGCTCTCTTGTTGATGACCCACAAGATGGAAACCAGGAAGGCAAATTCCCTCCCACTCTAAGTGAAGACAAGGTGTATGATCCTCTGAGGAACCTGAAGATATACAAGTCCATAAGTCCTGATGAAATGCATCCCGGAGTTCTGAGGGAATTAGCTGATGTAGTTGCCAAGCCACTCTCCATGATATTTGAAAACTATTGGCAGTCAGGTGCAACCCTTGGGGACTGGAAGAAAGGAAACATCACACCCATTGTTAAAAAGGGTAGAAAGAGGGACTCTGGGAACTACTGACCTATCAGCCTCACCTCCATGCCTGGGAAGATCATGGAACAGATGCTCCTAGATGCCATACTAAGGCACGTGGATTCAAGAGAGCCAGCATGGCTTTGCTAGGGGCAAATCCTGCCCGACTCACCAAGTGGCTTTCTATGATAGTGACTATATCGTAGGCAAGGGATGACCTATGGATGTGATTTATCTGGACTTCTGCAAGGCCTCTGACACAGTCCACCACAACATCCTACTCACCAAGTTGGAGAGATATGAATTTGATGGGTGGACTGTTCAGTAGATAAGTAATTGGCTGGATGGTCACATCCAGATGGTGGTGTTCAATGGCTCAAAGTCCAGACGGAGAGCAGTGGCAGATGGCATCCTTGGGGGTTGGTACTGGGACCTGTGCTGTTTAATAGTTTTATTAATGCTATATGGATCAAGGGCACCATCAGCAAGTGTGCAGATGATACCATGCTGAATGGTGCTGTCTATATGCCAGAGGGACAGGAGGTCATTCAAAGGGACCTGGAGAAACTGGAGAGGTGGGGCCAGGTGAACCTCATGAGGTTCAGCAAGAACAAGTGCAGAGTTCTACAGACTGAGGGATGAGGTGATAGAAAGCAGCCCTGTGGAAAAGGACTTGGTGGTGCTGATGGACAAGAGGCTGGACATGAGCAGACAGTGTGAGCTTGCAGCCCAGAAGGTGAATCACATTCTGGGGTGCATCAAAAGGTGTGTGGCCAGCAGATCCAGAGAGGTGATTCTGCCACTTCGCTCTGCTCTGCTGAGAACTCATGTGAAGTACTGTGTCCAGCTCTGGAGCCCTCAATACAGGAAGGANAGTTCTACAGACTGAGGGATGAGGTGATAGAAAGCAGCCCTGTGGAAAAGGACTTGGTGGTGCTGATGGACAAGAGGCTGGACATGAGCAGACAGTGTGAGCTTGCAGCCCAGAAGGTGAATCACATTCTGGGGTGCATCAAAAGGTGTGTGGCCAGCAGATCCAGAGAGGTGATTCTGCCACTTCGCTCTGCTCTGCTGAGAACTCATGTGAAGTACTGTGTCCAGCTCTGGAGCCCTCAATACAGGAAGGACATGGACTTGATGGAGTGGTTCCAGAGGAGGGCCACAAAATGATAAGGGAGTTGGAGCACTTCTGCTACAAAGACAGGCTGAGTGAGCTGGATTTGTTCATCCTGGAGAAGAGAAGGCTCTGTGGAGTGACCTTCCAGTACCTGAGGGTGACCTACAAGAAGGCTGGAGAGAGACTGCTTACAGAGGCTTGCAGTGACAGGACCAGGAGCAACAGCTTCAAACTAGAGAAGAGCAGATTTAGATTGGATGTTAGGAACAGCTTCTGCACCATGAGGGTGAAGGAACACTGGAATAGGTTGCCCAGGGAGGTGGTTGGGAGCCCATCCCTGGAGATATTCAAGTTTGAGGCTCGACAGGGCTCTGGGCAACCTGATCTAGTTGAGGATGTCCCTGCTGACTGCAGAGGGGGTTGGATGAGATGACCTTTAGAGGTCCCTTCCAACCCTGACTATTCTATTATTCTCTGATTCGATGTCCCTGAAAATGACTCGAACCTTAAACAGAAATGAAACAGCAGCTGATGAGTGCCCAGATCCTTGTGCTTGTTTGAGGCCTTGCCGTGTTACTCTGTGAAGTACTTTGCAACCACCTCTCATGATGTGACCTTCAGCTTTGTCTGTCCATCTTTATACTGTTGTCCTCTGTCCTTGAATTCTTACAGGGCAGTCCACAAACAATGAGAAACAGACCACCACTGAAGGAAGAAGCTGCCTAAAAAATGACAAGAGGAGAATAAGAACTATGTTCTCCCGGATTGTTTTTTTCCTTGGGATCCCTTTGCAAATCTTTGCTAGTTTCTGAGAATATCTTGCATAGAGGCTGAAGCTGCTCTTTGATAAGCTTTGTAAACATTCTGATTACATCAGAACTAAAAGTCTCCAGCTTGACTATTTTGTGAAAGAAAATAGTCTCCAAGAGAACAGCAGTCCTTCAAACATGAGATACCTCTGCATATTTCTGTGGTTACCAATGTGTTCTAATTTGCTGATAGGAATTTAAGGAGTTTGCATTTGGGGGTGACGAGATGCCTTGCAACTCTGCTCTGTTCCTTGTGTATGTCTGCACAGCTAGTTGTTGATGGCAGTGCAGGTAGTGGAACTAATGTCAGTATCACAGATGCTAGGTGCTGTTAGATTGTGAGCAGATTTCCCCTGTTTCTGCTACCCACCCCTTTAGCACTCAGTGCCTGTGTAAGCTGCCTGTGCTTTAGGCAGGTAGGCGTTTATCTTCCTGAAATCCCTCTGGGGTGAAAGAAACCAATTCTTTCCATATTCCTTCCTTACAGGGTGTAAATGAGGGAAGAGATTCTTACAGATGCATAAGCATCTAAGTCACAATTACTTTAGATATAATAATATATCTGAGTCATCTGAGTCATTCATTAACCATGATCAATTAATTTGTCCAGCTTCTGGAATCAGCAGAAACTAAAATCTCTCTAATCTTTTTTATTTCTTGAAACAAGAACTAGCCTATCACTCTTTTTTTTCCCTCTCCTTCTCTCTCTCTTTTTTTTTTTTTTCCCCTCCTGACACAGCACTATGTACACTTTCCTCAGCTGTTTTCTTTTCCTGACCTAACATCCTTTTTTGGCTGCATATGATTATTTCATAATTGTTTCTCTTTCACATTTTTTGTTTTGTTTGCTTTCTCCTGTCTTTTTGTTTTGTTTAGTTTTTGGTTTTGTTTGGTTTTTTGGGGAGTTGTTTGTTTGTCTGTTTGTTTGGTTTCTTTTTGCTCCACTGATATTGGTCCAGCCAATCTGATCTCCAAAGGGGAATCCTTGAAATGATCAGTGTGGTTGCAATGACAGGGCTGTGCTGGGCCTCTTTGCCTTTTACACACTAGATTTTCAAATCCAGATCTAACAGCTTTCAGTAAATAGGGCAATGATGTTACCTTTACATGCTATTGTGGGCAGTGAAACACAGATCGCTTAAGCACAGGCTTAGGACCCTCCTAGAAAGGCTCCTTTAGAACCTTTACTATCAAACACTGTGCTTAAGTGCTTGCAATGACAGGACAAGGGGCAATGGGTTTAAACTGGCAGAGGGAAGATTTAGACTAGATGTTAGGAAGAAGTTCTTTCCAGTGAGGGTGGTAAGGCACTGGAACATGTTGCCCAGGGAGGTTGTGGATGCTCCCTCCCTGGAAGTGTTCAAGGCCAGGTTGGATGAGGCCTTGAGTGACCTGTAGTAGTGGGAGGTGTCCCTGCCTATGGCAGGGGGTTGGAACTAGATGATCCTTGAGGTCCCTTCCAACCTTACCATTCTATGATTCTATGATTCTATGTCATGTTGATTTTGTATGTCTATGCCTTTGGTTGAAAAGTCTACTAATCTCTCACAGGAAAAAGGATTCTTAAGCTTTACACTTCCAATTACCATGGGAGGCAGATATGTAGAGTCAGACAAAGGTTTAAAGGCTGGAAGAGACTGTTCTGATAATCTTGAGAGACATCTGGTATGCCAGAGGTCAAAGAACCCATTTCTTCTTTAGTAGTCTTTTAACAACTGATGGAGACATAGTTAACTTTATTGTTGCTACTATCTTATCACCACTACATAAAATGCTCCCAGACTGGTGCATATCTGTAATTACCTACCTGGCACATGAATAATATTTTCGCAATGGCGGGCTTGCTGTCGTCATGGTGTTCAGTTACAGGCACCGTTTTGGTTATTAATTGTTGCCTCTACTGTAGCAATGTGCATCTGCTGATATCAGAGCACTGCAGATGTCCAAGGCTGCTGTATACAACCATTCTCCTGCTACAACAGGAGTAACAGTCACACGGCCCTGAAATGAGCATCTGGATGAAGAAAGGGGATAGGCACTGCACTCACAGCTAGACCAGTGCTATAAGCTCAGAGGCAGCATGCCTTGGTTTTATTGCATCTTTGAAGGAAGCGCAATAGATTAATTCGCCACGATTTACGTACATTTAATTTCTGTGTTGCTTTGCTGTATCTAGGATTTTGTGTAATACTTAGAGGTAGCTCTTTGAAGATGTGGCCTTAGTTCTAGCAACAGCTAGCTGAAGTCTGCAATTCTAATCCTGGACAAAAGTATGGCTAGGAATTTCAAAGGACTCTCCAAGACGACAGTCTCTGTTTTCTGGTCTTTTGACTATATTTTACCTAAATTTGCCTTCATTCTTCGTGCTCTTTTCCACGAATTGAAATTTCAGATTGAAAGTATTGCTTGCTATGCCTGAGTTGTGTCCATGGCTGGAGCTGCATGGCATTAGGCAGACTGGGCCTACTTTACTCCTTGTTTTCCTGATACTCCATCTCCATTTAGTTTTCAAATTTTACTGGAATAGGATTAAAGTATTTTTAAAACAATGCTTGGTCATAGATTTCTGCATTTCCATGTCATGGTGTGGAAAACAACACGCACATCATCTGTACATGGGCCAGGCAGTGTACATGGGCCAGGCAGTGTACATGCCAGATAGAGAAGTGGTGATATATGGCCTGAAGTGCAGCCAGCAAAGCACCAGATTCAGTGTATTACCTCTATGCCCAAATTGCACAGTAAAGAGAAGGTCTGGCTTGCAGGGGAAAAGTGTCTCTGTATGAGCTCTGAAAGCATAGACATGGTGAAGCTGTGAGCTGGCAGTCAGGTTTTTCACTTGATGGGGTGCCAGTAGCTGATGTTTTGGTTTCTGAAGTCTTTGACTGAGCTATTTAGCAAGCAGCATAAACTTGGTGATGTGTGAACTCACCATCCTTATGCCAATGCAGAGGACTGGCTAGTCTGCCTGCTTACAGCGTTCACAGCTATCCCTGTTCGCTTGCCAAAAGGCTGTGTGCTCAGTCCATAATGCAATGACACATGGTATTCTCCGGATTATTTACTAAGCAGTGTTACCACAGTGCTATTACATCTAGTGGTGGGTAAGCTTCAAAATGCTTGGTAGTTCAGTGACCTAGAGCCCTCTTGATCCAAAATGATTCCTGCAAAAGGAAGAGTTTTCCAGGCTAATCTCACAGAAACCTTGAGTGGTTTCCTCTTGAGAAAAGGTGGCAAAATGCAAAATAGACCATGAGTGCTGAGGCAGAATTCAGAAGCTTCTGCTGAGTGCAGGGTCAGAAGGTGCAGGAGGTGGTCAGAGGAAGTGTTTCTTCTTGGCACCAAAATACCCACCAGATGGACAAAACAGGCAAAGAATTGCTTGTGGTGCACTGAGTTGGAGCCTTACTCAGGCTATATCATCCCATTACTGTCTGACCCATATCATATGTAATTGGCATAGATGTACCAACAGCTTAAAGCAAATTCAGTGAAGAAGGTGGTACTGTGCAGCAACTGCAGCAAGCATTTTACACCAGGATAGACCAATGGTAAATGTCTGTATGCCTTGCTAATGTAAAAATGTAAACTTGGAACTCTTTTGAGGAAGACATGAGGGTGAGGTCCGTTCAGTTATTCCACTGAAGTCTCTGGTCCTGAGCCAGTTTGGCCCCGCTGCGAGTTTGACCCCAGTTAAACTCTCAGGTTGTGCTTCAGTGAGATGTACAAACCTACTTTAATTGCAAGGCACACGCATGTGTCATTCCCTGGAAACTGTTAGATGTATATGCTTAGTTAGGTATACCCCTTTGGATTATTTGGAATAATGATTAAATCCTGACTAACGACTCTCTGATAATTAATGGGTAGCCTAAAAATTGGTGTTTCCCATGTCTTAAAATAAAACAGACACGTTTTGAAATTAAATTCTTGAGTATGAGGTAAATGGCAAAATACATATTTAGCTACATGTGGTAAGATTGGCAAGATACATTTGCAAAAGCAGGAATCTAAAATTAGGTCTTAAAGCCACAGTTAGAAAGCTAAATAAACAACTGGGCTTTTTTAAAGGCTAAACACCTGTGAGCTCCCTGGCAAGAACACCAAATACAGATTTCTACACTTGTAGTGTCATTGAAAGACACTACATAATTGCCATGATTTCTCATTAGGCACAAGCACCCATGTTCACAGAACCAGGTACTACCCAGATCTGAGTGCTGTCAAGGCTTTTCTGAAAGTGCAGAGCAAGCCTGATGGACAGAGGAGGCACAGGGACTCAGGGAAACTGGAAGCTTATGCACTATGCTGGGGAAACACATACTTATGCTCCTAATTTTCAAATCCTCATGCATTATGTTTATTCTATAAGCAGTACAATTTATGGCATCATTAAAGATTCACGTTTGTTTTCACTTAAAGAGTTGGCTGTTGGTGGCGATGTTATCAGTAAAGAGCATGTTATCTCATTCCCCATGCCAGTACCTGTTGGTGCTTGGGAAGCAGTTGGCTGATCCAGGAAACAGTGAATGAAGCTGGAGATTTACCTTTATGCACGCTCTCTTTTCCCACTGAAACACATGCACACCAACGTGCACATATATTCTTTCACTTACATGACAGTACTTCTCCTGCTTGCCAAGTCCATCATCTCAATTTCCCCAGAGAAGGGTGGGATACTGATGCAAGATACAATATTAGATGGCCATTCCCCTCCCTTGAACCAAAGTCTGATGACATGTCTGCTAAAATGCGTCAAACAGTTGGGGGAAGAGAGAGAGCAAGAGTGACGGAGAGGGATGTCTGGGTGGAGTGATTTGGTTTTAATTAAAAAAGTAAAGCCATGTTTTCCAAGCCCCAGACTGTATTCACGTCTTTCAGAAGTTGTTGGGCAAAAGTGAATTTTCAGGTGGCTTGGTTGTTTTCCAAGGAATCCTCTGCTGTGATAAAGCTGTGATGCTAGGACACATTTGGCCTCAAAGGGTGGGGTGCTCATGCTGGAGGAGAACACTGGAGGCATCTGAGGTGGGACCAGACAGTGACTCTAAGCTGATATTTCAGCAGCAGAGCTGAAGTGGCATTTTCCTGCCTGGAAAGATGTTTTCTCAATTCTTTTAATTAAAAGAGTAAACATGTAGGTCTGTTATCTAGTCCCCTCCAGACCATGAGAGGTGCTGAGAAGGTCCTGGTTGGGCAGCTGGCTGCTTAGCAACATATTTCGCTTCCCCGTGTGTCTCTTGTTCTTCCCATCCATTGCCAATAGAGACTTAAAGATGCCCAATGCCAAAAACTTTCTCTTTGTTTGTGTTTATGTTGTGTGTAGCATGGAGGGACACCAGTCTTGTCCAGATCCTCGAGCACTACCACAACAAAAACTGCTTAAGTAAAACAGACTTGATGTTACAGAGCCTCCTACAATCACTGATAGCATTTTTTTCTCCCTGCCACAGGACTGTGTTTGTGTTTAAGACTGTTTTTATTTAAAGGTGTTACTCATGACACAGTGGTCCCCTCTTCTCAGGCATGGCCATGTCTTCCTTGCTGAGATACTTTCTTCCCACTGTCATTCTGGATTTGCTGGAGATGGACAGTACCATAAATTTTCCTGATGAGTCATAATCATCATTATGCTGTATAGTGCTCTTCAAGCTATCTCTAACCCAGTGGAGAAATCCTCACAGTACACTAATTCATCCACAGTGGAAAAAAAAAAAAACAACTTAGATGCCTCTGGAAAAAGTGCAAACAAACAAAGCAAGCGAAACAAGGAGCTTTTTGTCAGTAGTTTCCAAAGATGCATCAGGAGGAACAAAACCAAGACCATTTTCAACTGCTTTGCAGGACAGTGTCTGGAGGCCTCTGAATCCTGTAGAGTCATGTCAGTGCCTGGTATGGACTTGTATTTCTGGATTGGCTTCATATGAAGCCAGACAAGAACTGGAGATGAACTGTCACAGGCTTGTTGCTGCTGCTGAACATGATAATAGGGCTGAACTTATTTTAAT
>VWZE01014974.1:115327-142104 GCA_013396675.1 Eubucco bourcierii
TTTGATGTGGGAAATTAATGAAGCTAATTTCTTCAGATGCAGCATCTTTTCTTCCTTCCTCTGTTTCTGCTTTGGTCAGAGACATTTTAGCAATAGCATCATTTAAGGGCAAGGGAGGGTATCTTTCCTCTGTCCATTTATCAAGTCTGAAATCAATCAGCTCATCTGTGGTTTTCTTGCACATCTCCTTATGAAGTCCTGATAGATCTCCTCTGTCACATTGCCCAATTTATCTGCATGTAGACTCAATGAACTTTTGGGAAAAATTGTATTTACTGCAGGTGGATCCAGGCTGCCTTCAAGAGCCCAGGCTGAGCTGGTGAAAAATAAGAGAAGCTATGGTGCTCTTACTTTGTCCTGGTTTCCCACCTTCAGAGAGATGGTAGCAACAATCCCACTCTCCTGTGTGGAGATGTCAGATGAGTAGTCAGAATTTGCAGTGGCACACATGTCATGGACAGACAGACTTGTGCTGTCTCTGGAGTGTGACCACCCCTTGTGTGGATGCCTTGAGTATGATGACATTGCCATCCTACCAACCACAGCAAAAACTCAAACACCACCACCCCACCCCCCCCTATAAAGAACAAGCAAGCATTTGTTTCCTTTCGTTTTGGTGCATGCCTGGCATTTGCTAGAAAGATTTTAATTCACTGTTTAGATAATATGGAGGACCTTTGCTTGATCCAAACAAAATTTACTCTTTTAAACAAAAGGAGAGATTTCAGAGAACGGAGTTAGTGGTGCAGATACAGGCAACTTTCTCAGTGAAGCATTTGCAGTAAGGAAGGGCTCGAAGGTGCTTTTTCATTGTAGTAAAACATGCCTGTAACCAGCTGACTCTTTAGGTGCCCTGTCTCCCTGCTCCTAGGTGACCCATACAGGTGACCTTCTGTAGAGAGGTTGCAAAGACCTGAAGCTGGTCTGGGATGAGGGATGGTGGCTGGACAAAGTGGACCTGGACTTTCCGGCTGTGGAAGAGCAAAGTGTTTCCTCTGGTTGTATAATACATGTTCTTCATGCAGGCCTCCTAAAGAGGCTGGGCCTCTTTGCCTCATTGCAGTTGCCTCATAGTGGCCTCATTACCCGCCTTGTCCCTGCCTTCCCGCTCTCTCGTTTCTTCTTGGCAGTCAGACAGCAAGGGAACTCCTTCATTAGCTCACCAAAAGCCTGGAGGTAAAATCCCTGCTGTACAGAAACCAGCATCAGCTCATTACCTACCACACACAAAGCTTTCTCACATATGCAAAAGTACCTCTATGATATATATGCACTGCATGCACATGTGCAAGTTAGCTAACACCAGCAAATCTCTGAATTCCCTGACTATCTGATGGTTTGTTTGCTGTATTTTCCCTGAGAACGATGTTTCCAAAGCACCACTTTTCCACCTCTGTCAGTACACCACACTGTTGTCTATCTTAGAAAGTTTCTATATGCTTTACTTGGTCTAGACAAAATTCTTCCAGAAATTAAAATCTTTTTTTTCCCTAGTGTAATGATTTTTACACCTGCCAAAAAGCAGCTTCAAAGCACATTTTGAAAGTACAGCTTTTCAAAGCTAATGGGAAGGATATTTTAAAGGGTCTCCATGATGTTTCCTCTCTCTGGGTGTTGCATACTGGCCATTCTCAGGATGGAGGTACATATGTAGATGGATCCTGGGTGTGACCTACTTCTTATTTTCTTCTTTTCTTTTGCATATTCAAAGATCATAGTACTTGCCAAAGTGTCTTTGAATATAGAATAATTCCTCATATTTACTGACAAACACTCATTAGATCAGTTAACTGACTATTTACCAAAGGAAAACCATTAGAACTATTAGGTGCCAAAGCGTAATGTCAAAATACAGGAGCTGGCCCAGGAACTCTTAAGCATACACAATGAAATGGTTCATACCATTAAATGAGCACCACAGTACTGGCAGTTTCATGTTTGCAACACAATGTTCAAACAGAAACAGGGCTGAACATGATTTGCCCTTTGTACTCATGGTTAGGTTGGGACTGGTTTAGCTAAAATGGCTTGCTGACATCTACTCTGTGAAATGACTTAGCCTTTCCTTTTTAGTGACTGAGCAGGAAAGAATAATGCTGGACTTAATGCTCCTATGCTAAGTGCCATAAAAAAACCTCGTTCACCTTTTCAAGGGATAATTTCTTGTGTAAAACTTCAGAATCTCTCCCACCGCTGTGGTATCTGTGCTTTCTTAGTGCAATGCTTCTGTGGGAAATTCCACAAAATTTGAGTCTTTAACAGGCCAATTACTGCCAACAGCTTTGGAAGGGTTTTCTGTTTGTTTTTTATTTTAATTATTAATATTTTTTTAATGGAGCAGAAGAGCCTAGGCAGAACAGAATCGATACTGAAACTCCCTGTGTCTTTTTTTCCCTCTAACACTCCTTCACCTTTTCCTATGCTAATTGAGGTTGTTTATCCATGGTCGTGTTGTATAAAGCTGTTGTTAGGTTGCCCTTGTGGTTGGCTGAGCTGCCGACCTTGTGCTGCCACTGTGACACAAAGTACTTGGAGATCATGATTTATATGACAGCTCAGGTGCATGAACGATGATCAGTGAAGTAAGAGCATCACTGTGGTTAGACAGGCATAGCAGCAGCAGGAGCAGTTTTTCCTTGCAAACCTTCAAGTTGAACAACCATGGGGAGATACCACAAAGATGTGGCCCCCCAGTTTCATTACTGATGTAAGTTAGCTCTATTTCCTTGGAGGAATGTATTTCTAACCTCTGAAGGTTCAACATTCAAGAGGAAAAGCATATGTGAGTGCTGGTATGACATCTTACAAGATAGATATTGTTACTCCAGTACTGTGCTCTCTAGTATTAGTGCAAAGTGAGACAGCTTGCATTTCTTGAATGTTAGGCTGGAGTCAGACCCTTGAAAATCCACCTGAATATATGTTGTCATTGAATCGTAGAATGCTCTGGGTTGGAAGGAACCTCTGGAGGTCATTTACTCCAACTTCCCTTTGGTAGACAGAGACATAGTCAATTAGATCAAATTGCTTAGAGCACCATCAAATCTAGAATGTCTCCAGGGATGGAGCCTCCACCACCTCACTGGGCAACCTGTTCCAGTGGTCCACCACCCTCATAGTAAATAACTTCTTCCTAAGGTCCAATCTAATCTACTCTGCTGTAGTTTAAAGCCATTGCCCCTTGTTCTGTTGCTACAAATCTTCGTAGTCTGCCCCAGCTTTCTTGTTGGCCTCTTTCAGGTACTGGAAGGCTGCTCTAAGGTCTCCCCAGAGCCTTCTGTTCTCCAGGCTGTCTTCACAGGAGAGGTGCTCCAGCCCTCTGATGATTCTTGTGACCCTGCTTTGGACCCTTTCCATCAGGCCCATGTCCTTCTTGTGTTGTGGACTCCAGAGCTGTACACAATACTCCAGGTGAGGTCACACCAGAGCAACATAGACTGATTAATCCAGGGATGTGGTAAAAACTGTTTTGCCACTTGAGCCTGGGGCATAGAGGTACGAAATTCAATCCTGTTCCTTCACAGTGAATAGGATGAGAGCAGTTAGGTTTTGGGTTATACCTTGGAGTCAAAATCAAAGCAGTTGTTCTGTCCTTAAGTCATCTCACTGTTGCTGGTTTATTACTGAAGGCTCACAGCTGAAGTAAAATGCTTACTAGTTGGCAAGCACAGCATGTCATTCCAAATATGAAATGATGAGAGAGCAACATTGCAAGCCTGTTCCTGCACCTTTTCCTTACGCAAAACTTGGGAAGTCTCACAGCAGTGAAAACCTCCACCTGTGAGCTGGTGGGTAGCACTCCTAGCCTGATGAATGGGGTTACAAGGCTAGAAAGGCTGTCAATTTTCCTTGAAGAGCAATTAAAGCAGAAATTTCCTATGTGAATTGTTTTATGAAACATTTTTTTTTCTGCTGTGAACAAACTAATTTGCTACTGCAGGGCTCTTCTTGACCATGGCACAGCTATACATAGCCTGGCATAGGCTGAGTGACAAGGCAGAGATGGACCTGGGAGTGCTGGCTGATGAGGTGCTTGACATGAGCTAGCTATGTGTGCTTGGCAGCATCGGTAGCCAGATGTATCATGAGCTGAATCAAAGATGCATGGCAAGCAGGTCAAGGGAGGCGATTCTGCCCCTTTGCTCTGGTGAGACCCGAGATGGAGTATTGCATCCAGCTCTGGAGCCCCCAAGACAAGAAGGACATGGATCTGTTCAAGAGGTTCCAGAGGATGGCCATAAAGATGATCAGAGGGCTGGAGCACCTCTCCTATGAGGACAGCTGAGGGAGTTGCATCTGTTCAGCCTGGAGAAGAGAATGGTCTGGGGAGACCATTTGCAGCCTTCTAGGGGCCATTTGCAATCTCAGAGGGGCCTATGGGAAAGCTGGAGAGGGTGTGTGGTGCAATGGTTTTAAACTAGAGCAGGGTAGATTTAGATTGGTCATTAGGAAGAAGTTTTTTACTATGAGGATAGTGAGACACTAGAATGAGTTGCCTGGAGAAGCTGTGCATACCTCATCTTTGGAAATGTTCAAGACTGCCCTGGATGAGGCTTGAAGCAACCTGATATAGTGGGAAGTGTCCATGCCCAGGGGAAAGAGGTTGGAACTAGATGATCTTTAAGGTCACTTCCAACTCAAGCTACTGTGTGATTCTGTGACAGTGTTCCATTGAGAACGGCCTATGAGGCACAAGTTTCTGTTTCTGAAATTTCCCTCCCTTCAGAAATAAAAATATTTAATTAGCCAATATGTCTCAGCACTTTATATGCCTACACTCTATTTCAAGTCTTCTTCTGTGACCTTGGTTTATGAATCACCTTTGATATTCCCAGAACTTTAAGTGGTTTGTAAATTAGCAGATCAAATCATGTCATAAATAGGTTATAGGTTACCTTATATACTAAAGTTATGTTGTCAGAAGAAGGTAATGTTAATAAAGACATGATAATAAAGAATGCATTCTATTTTGGATCTCTGCAACAATGCAGAGTGACTGATTCGTTTTGTAACAAAAGGCTTAGTACGAATTTATTTTCTCTCCATAAAAGATAAACACAGCAGATTTTAATGATACTTTTCTTTGGTTGGAGGAAAATGAGGACATAAAAATGTCCAAAAAAAATTTGCGACGTCATGTGCTGTATCCTTCTGGGTCAGGTTACATTTTCAGGCATGCTAAAGGCTAGGGCTAATGTTTTAGAAAGATGAAAGATTTCTTCAAAATGAGAAGGTTGGGAGGTTTTTTATTTGTTTGTTTGTTTGGTTTTGTTTTCCTTATTATCAAGACTTGGAAGAGGGAAGGACTTCAATTGAAAATGTGTCAGTTCTCAAAACCCTTGGAGTCCTGGAGTGCAAATAGCAGAAGACATCCTCCTCACTGAGAGTTCAAATCAATACTGGACTTCCACTAGTGTTACGTACAACAGACCAGAACAAACTTGATGGTTTCTGTGGGGAATCCAAAATTTTCCTGGGTTCAGAGGGAGGATGGAATTCGCATTGAACTTCCTTCATTTCAGGCCATCTCCAAAACCAAAGCTCATGATGAGTCATGCAGTGCACCCATCAATGACACCTACCTGCAGGAACCTGCTAGAGATGTTCTGTGTAGACACCTGTCCTGTGGGTAACTCAGCCTGGCTGGTAAAGATCTATTGAAATATCCTTTTGTTAACTCAGTGTCTCCCCAAGATATAAGTTCCCAAAGTGTAAGGAAATTAGGCCTCTAATGGCTTGACTGTAGTGGCAATGGTTTTGATAACTTATCTGAAGGGATTTTAAGAGGATGCTGATGTAAATTCCCCACAAGCATGCACTTCTTCTAGTTGAGCCTTTGGATTCAATCTATATATTTGCTTCTTCAGACTAAACTGGAACCAGATAAGAGATGTAAGTGTGCTTACCAGAGAGGGAGTTGTGGTGAATGAAAGCAGGTTAAACAAGTTAAAACTAAGCAGCAATTCTAGTGCTTAATTTCTTATACCCCTTCCTATCCACCCTCCCCCCCCCACCCCAATCATTCACATTGGTGGTATTTAAGTCATCTCATCCTGTGTGTTTTTGATCTCTGAGAGACCACAGATTAGTATTAATCCACATACTAGCCTAGACATCAGTGGTTTATGATCAAAACCATGGTGCTTCTTATGTAATTAAAAAATGTGGGAAAAGATTGAAAGTACAGACATTTTTTCCCACCCACATCTATTTTTTTTTTAAAATTTTTTTTTAAATCCATAACTAGAATACGTGTCCAGGTGAAACACCCTAGGCAAGCATACTCAATTCCTCAGTGTGCTCTTAGGGGGACTTCTTGGTTAAACTGTTTCTGTATTCCAAAGGCTCTGACCTTGCCTACCATATAAAATACAGTCTGGGGAGAAAATGTGTGAATAAATAACAGGCAATGCTATTCCCTGAGAAATCAAGGTTGGGTTGTAGCTGGCTGGGAACACTACCATCTATGGAATCCTATTCCCTGATCTGAAGAGAAAGGCTTTTCAGCATCATCATCTGGAAAAGAAGGCAGAGGGAGAGGTTGCCAAAAGTGTGCAACTCTGTTCTTTACAAATAGCATGTTTGCAAGAGGATGGAACTACTTTAGATGTTGCCAATCCTGGCCAGGTGTTAGGAGTAGCCAGGTTCAATGCAGTCTTCCCAGAAGCCCCTCCTGTTACAGTTTTTCTGTATGTCCATTTGTTGATATGCTGACCTCAGAACACTGATGATAATCAAGGTGATGGGGCAACAGCTAGCCAAACTGTTTCATTATTCCTTATCCACAATATGACTAGGAACCTAGGTATGGCTAGGAGCATAGTACCTGCCAGCAATGTAAGAAGAGAGTATGACGGAACCTGAATGACCTGATTTACCCACCTCCAGCACAAACAAAGCTGGACAGTCTCTTCAGAGAAGGTAACATTGCCATGTTTGGAAGTGTGAATGCCTTCTTGCAATTCATCCCGGTGTTTTTCCATATAAGAACACTGGTGGTCTCAGCCATTGCTCTGTGGAAGGTCTTCTGCTCTGCCACATCTGCCTTTAACAAGTGGAAATTTCTTATTAGTTTACATAGAGTAAAAACGAAAACAAAAACTGGTGTCTTCAATCTGAAACACATAATGATGTACTGGTATTTGGTAAACGTACATCACATGATGAAAATGGAAAAATTCATTACAGTGAGGGTATGTAAGCAGAAACATTCAGTGGTGGTAGTAGTAGTAGTTAGAAGATTCCTGTTACATTCTGTCATATGGAGTTGCAGTAAAGGTCTAATAAGAAGCTAAAATTAAAGAAAGCAAGTCCAGCTGTGCCTCACCTGTCAGCTAAAGTAAACTTTTGCAAAATGGAAGGAGGAGGACAGGACAACAGTTTTTGCTGGTTTCATACTGGTGTAAGTCACAAAGTGAAACAAAACATGCAGGTTGCCAATTGCAAATAATTTTATGACAATAAGCAAGCTAACAATATGCAGACAGCTGCCTGGGAATGAGAAATAATATTCGGTCACCGGTGGGCAGCTGCACTGAGACTGCTTACCTGCCCTGAGGACAAGTGGTGATGACAGCTTCATGCCTTTTGAGGGCTGCAGAGCTGCTGGTTGGATGGAATGTAGATGTTTGAAAGGAGATGTCTGGCAGCGTTCAAAACACCTTGCAGTGTCCCACCTAGTTTCCTTGTCCAGAAGGGGCTTGATCTCCTTCATCCTGTGCCTGCATCCTGTCTCCAAAGTCTAAAATTACCTTAGGGACCATCCGCTGAATGCTAGCTTTTATCTTCTCATTACACAGTGGTTATGCTTAGCTTTCCTCCGGGCCCTGTGGAATGCCATGTCATCCTTTGGTGACTGTTCCTCTGGCCTGAAAGTGTCTGAAATCGTGAGGAGAGTCCATCACAGTAATACTGTACAGCATCAATATCACACAGGCACTGTTGCATGCCCAAGGGCAAAGATAAGCAGCAAAGAAATATACCAGGCCTCTTTTATATTAAGATGCTTGCCAGTAAAAGCGCAGGTCTGGTTGCACAGTTATTTCAAAAGAAGTAACTGTTGGCTTACAGCAGTGTTAGGTCCGAGGCTGTAAATGAAGAAAGGTTTGTGGTGAGAAATAATCCATTTCATTGGACTGAATTAGCTGGAGAACGAGAAAGAAACAGGAGCACAAGGCCTGAAGCAGCAGACTTCAGACTAGGAGCTGATAACAGTCGTTCTAGACTTGATTCAATTATGCTAAATAGCTAGGCAAGCAGAAGGAAGAGCCAGCTCCTGCTTGTAAAGCAGAGCAGGATATCTGCAAGGGGAGAAATTATAAGATGCATAGCTCCTCTAAGACAGAGAAACGTAATTATGAAGAATCCACTCTGCCAAATTAGCAAGATCAGTTCCAAGACAGTGTTTTGATGCAGCACATTTAGCTCCTTTGGTTTTCTAGTATCAGATCAGAAGTGCTGTCTCTGCACTATATAGTGTGTTGATCCAGCATAAACCTATCATGCTGCTCAGATTGGTTGGGAAAGATTGGTGGGTTAGTGTTGCAGGCAGAGGTCCAAGGTATGGTCTTTCTCACTGAACCTGATGTTATACTGTCAAAAAAAGTACAAGTTGGGGTTAAGTTTTCTGTTGAGTACATTGCCTGCATCAACAGAGGTATGATTGAGTGCAGTCAGGTCTGATTCAGAGGGACTTCGTGGTACTTGCCTTCTCCTGACAGCTATGGAACCACTGCCTGGCCGTCTGGGCAACTTTCAGGTACATCCCAACACCAGGGAGCTGAGGATAACTTAAAGATGGGCCATCTGAGGAAACTGCCTTTTTAAAAAAACTTACAGAATCATAGAATCATAGAATGGTAAGGTTGGAAGGGACCTCAAGGATCGTCTAGTTCCAACCCCCTGACATAGGCAGGGACACATGCCACTGGAGGTGTAAGGCCTCATCCAATCTGGCCTTGAACACCTCCAGGCAGGGAACATCCACAACCTCCCTGGGCAACCTGTGCCTGTGTCTCACCACCCTCACTGTAAAGAACTCCCTCGTAACATCCAGTCTAAATCTCCCCTCTGCCAGTTTAAACCCATTGCCCCTTGTCCTGTCATTGCAAGACCTTGTAAATAGTCNAGAAAAAGGATGTGTTTTTATGAGTTTATTGCATTTTAACTGAATTCTTTGTGTAAAACTATACTCACCCATTATGTGAATGAACAGCGGTAGAATTCCTTTCAAGGAAATAACTCAAAGTAATATCCCAGTAGAAAGAGATATTTTGTTTTGAGTTAATTGTAGCGTATTTCTTTTTTAATTTTGGTTTACTCAAAATTTTGAGAGTACTTTGGAAGATACAATTTTTTTTTTTATAATGCACTCAAGTAAAAAATCCAAAGCAGATGGGATCTTTCCTTGTCATTAAGTGCTGTGACAGTAACCACAACCTTCATATTTTTCATACAATTAGTCTTTCTCAAAATTGTGTGTACAGGCCACATTTGTAAAAGTTGGTTATAATTAACCCAGCTATTATTGTATTGTAATCGGCCTTCTTACTCTGACAGCAGGTAAGGTAGGTCAACAGCTCAGGTACTGTTTGATTCAAACAGCTGATAGTGGAATTTTGAGTAGCTTAGGTGTAATGGATAATTTTGGACAAAAATACAGAAGGTAGGAGGAAGAGGCAGCATTATCCTACAGAGAAAGTAAGTTTAACAGATGGGCTTAGCTGAGCTTTAATATAGAATGAAACAAAGAGATGTATATACTTTGTTTTCCTTTGATCCTGTCTATGAAGTTAGTGATTTAAAATCACTAACTCAGAATGTCTCTTACATTTCAGTCACTTTATTATAGTTTATTACAAGTTTTGGTTTTGGTGGCTGGTTTGTTTTATTTTTTTGTACATAACACTTGATTTATTTTTTTTTAAATATAAATATCATTGTCCCTATCATTGTTAGATCTAATAGCTAGCTCATAGTACTTATCATTATTGTATGAGGTAGACCAAATCATAACACTTTATTTATTTTTTTGATATAAATATCATTGCCCCTATCATTGTTAGATCTAAGAGCTAGCTCAGAGTACTTATCATTACTGTATGAGGTAGACAAAAAAAATCTAAGGGCTTTACTTAAAGTTTTTAGTAGTCCTATATCCTCCCTTATTTATGTTTAGAATGGCTTGCCAAAATGTATCTAGCTTAAAATCAAGCTTAGCTTACAATATATTCAAAATAATTTATTTGAAATTCAATGTATTAAAAAAGCTTGTTAGGTTTTCATTAAATTAGGGGGAAAAAAGTTATTTGCGCTTCTTTATCTGACTGAAGAGCAGCAGCAGATTTTAGCATCTTGCTGGATTTATGATAAAGTATGCAGACAATCTAACTAATGTGAAGGTAATTAATACTCTGGGAAAGTTCAACACACAGCAAGCTGCACCTTAAACAAGTATTACAGAAAACTGTATGGGTACTGCTAATTTTTCTTCCTTTTTTTGCAGTTTGAGAAGAGAGCTGCTCTTCCTAACACAGGATGGGTAGTGTGGGGTTTATAACCAGCCATGGCAGATGCTGTAAAACTGCATTTTGGTAATGGGTCCTCTGGAAACCCCACCCTGTTTGAAATCATAGTTGCTCCAGAGGCAAATCCTCATGCAGGGCTATAAGAACCATTTACATCTTTAGCTGTGGGTAAGGTGGCCCACTCTGGGCTGGTTCATCCCTTTTCTGAGTTTCTTTTAGGCACTGATAGAACACAACCACAGAGTTTAGTGAGAGTCAGTCACCATGTGAGAATGTGCATGAAGCATGCTTCCTCCTCCCTCCAACAGTCAGTGTCTCCAGGTCGTCTTAGTTGCTCTTGGGTTGAGGCATGTGTGTGTTACCTGTTGGAGTCTTCCACACTGCAAGATCTAAAAAGGCACAATGAAACCCAGAGGACATTCTGAGTCCTGGGTGTGTCTGCTGTCCAAGTTGTTTTCAGTCCAGTGGTAGTGACCTCTCTCTTCCAAAGGCCAAACTATTGCTGAGCCTCTCATACTCCACTTCTACATTGCATGACTGTGACATCCTCTAGAACCTGCCCAGCTAGATTTTCAAAGTAGGGCAGTTTATTTGAGGCCAGGTCTTCACCAGATTTTCAAGCCATGATATCCACTTAGGGGATGTTATGCTGGAAAATCCAGCCACATCTGTCCTATGGGAGGATAGGTGGCTTACAATTTCTGACCTTTAATAAAATTCATTGGAGGGCACCAGCATTTGGAAATCTACCCCACAGTGATTATTCAACCACACTGCAACTCAGTCATTTACCCTGGAAGGAACTCCTTCAGCTATCTGGATAAACAAGCCTCACTGCAGGCAGTGCTGCTGTGACAGGCACATGTCCCATTGCTCCTAACCACTTATTAGTTCCTGACCCATTCTCCTCAGTGCATGCCTGTAGGCAAACAGGGAGCAATTTTCTTTGCACAGATGGAGTTAAGCACAGGAACAAGACTTGGGTATGCTGATACAAACCACAGCTTATGGAATTATGTCACTAACACCTAGTGCAAACAACAACAGTTTAAATTACCTGCTCAAGGCGAGATCTGGTTCTAGGACTGGGAGCTGATAGAGTCAAAGCCACATGGATGAAGATGATAACTAAGCTAAAGAGATGAGGGAAAGTCAGCCAATGTGGAGGTAGAAGTGTCCTAACCTTGATCTAAGGTTGCAGGGTAGTGATTCTGAGAGGTGGGTTACTTCTTCCCCCAGCAGGAAAAAGCCACTATTTGGCTTCAGACAAAAGGCTGAACGTTTGTCTTGGTGCAAGTTAGCATACTACATATTGCTGAAAGGCAGCTGGAATGTTTTCAGTCACCTCTGCCTACAGCCAACAAACACCTGCTTTTGAGTTGCTCCACACAGAACCTGTGTGGACATGGTTTGTGACTGCTTTGTGACTATTTGCCCTGAGAGTCCAGGTGCCAGTCTGAGCGACACACCGAATATTCCATCTACTTTCCTACCACTGTGCATTGTTTTATATCCCTGTAGAGATGCCATCTGGGACCTAGTAGGCAAAGGGATAACAGTACTGACATATCCCAGCTTTGCAGGTGTTGGAGGAGCTTGACCATAACCAGTCGTTAGTACAAATTGTACTTTACAACCTTGGACTTGGTGTCAAGGCCAATGAACTATCAGCCTCAGTGCTGCAGTCAGGATGATGTTCTCCCCCCACAGTGTGATCTTCTCTAACCTGAGAGTGCTCCTCAGGATACCTCCTTTGTGCTTCAGCCCCCTTGTGCCAGCAGACCCTGCAAATTGTATGGATAAATGATGGTGTAACAGTGGAAAAAACTTGTGGAAGACAAATGACCTTGCAGAACCCTGATCCATATGTGTTCTCTGGTAAAGCTGTGCAAGCATTTTGAAGGCACTGCTGGATTTGACTCCTGACAGTCCTGAGTAGAGACACTTTCCTGCCTCTCCCCAGATTGTGCCCACTGGCGTGCAGGCACCTCAGTTCCTCCACCCTGTCTGAGTAGTTGTTGCTGGGAATGGGAAGTAGAAGACAAAGAAGGCAGGTGAACGCCTGGCTGTCTCCACAGTTATTTGACGAGGATGATTTAGCCACCTTTCATCCATGCCTGAGCACCTACCTACCTGTTGTACACAGGGAATTACCTGCTTGCAATTGGGTGAGACAGAGTGTGAAGAGAAGCATCTTGCAGTTTATACCTGTGCAAATGAACTCTTGCAGTTTATACCTGTGCAAATGAACAGTGCTGCTACGGCAACAGCAGGTGGCAGAGCCTATTGATGTCACTTTATTGCTCTTGCCTTACTTTCACCTGCCACTCCAGAGGCAATGAACAGCCTGAGCAGTTGCCCAGGGTCTAGTTCAAGCCAGAGGAAGAGGATAAACCTCCTGAAAAAATCAGCTAGTAGTCCTTTAGCATAGGAAAGGAGGAAGGAAGGATCTGGGTTCAGGTTCTGCTTCAGTGCTGAGCAAATTAAGAGGTGCCTGGGCTTTGGATTACTTGTGCTGCCAAAGGATGCCCTTTCTTGTCTTTTCCCTTGTTTCAGGCTGCTTATGAAGACTGCAGTTAAGGGATGCGGTGTGGAGAGGGGGCAAAATATTTCAGCTGATTTGAGATGACCTTCTTTAAAACCATCTCTTTCTTCTTGTAACTTCATTGATGTCAAGTTAAACTTACCCATCCTGCTTCCTTGCTTAGTAAACATTTTCCTTCTTTATTATATCCCCAGTGCCATATGGCATAAAGGGAAAAAAAACCCCTCAGTAGTATTAACAGTATTACAACCTTACCCTTTAAGTCTCATTAGTAAGAGTGAGTTACTGCCAAGACATACAGTGTCTGACAGCCATCTGGGCTCACCCCACTGGCGGGACCAGACTGCTGGTGCCATGAAAAGCCTCCTTCTCCAGTCCTCGGTGGCAACGCTGAACCTGCAAATTACTGCTCTGAACTACCAAACCTCTCTCTTTGAAATACTGCTGATGGATATGTGCCACCATGCCAATGGTGCTACTGCATGGACCTTTCTCTTACTCATCCAGCTACAGTCTGCAACAGGCTGGCACAGCAAGCATGACTTTCTGCCTGGGTATATGAGCAGCTTCTGAAATGCATGACACCCCCAGTTTTCTCTTCTAGTTGTTCTGAGCAACTCAGAAAACTCAGTGCCTTCTCAGAAAAATGCATGGTTTCTCTCCTTCCTCTCACCCCTGCCTAAAGCCAGATTCCCACATGGAGCAGAGCTGGAGGTGTCCCTGAAGGCATAGAGGAGTTAGGAGTGCCACATTAGTGTGGGACCATGGCATCATATTTCACTTCCTCCATCCCATTCTAATAAGGGTAGAGGACCTTTGTGTCCTCCCAGGTACTGTCCCAGGCTTGTGACCTGACACTGTTTCCAAGTGACATGAGATTGGCACTTCTTTTGCTTGCCCTTGATGGAGCTGAGCAGAGCTAGCTGTGGGTCTGTTAGCAGTGTAAGGAAACTCAGATCTTGTTGTTCAAGATTAACTCCATCTGCTCCCTCTGTAATCAAAAAAGTGACAGGGACACATGTAGAGTGGTAGCGTTAAAGCTACTGAGCAACTATGTGAGAGGAGATTGATTCTTTGGACTGATTTCTGCATGCATCTTGGGCTGGCATCCCACCCCACTGAAGCCAGTGATTGGGGCAAGTCTGTGTGAAAGAGAGGTTGCTGATATGCACAAGCAACTCCGACTGTGTGAAAAAAACTTCAGGTGCCAAGGCAGGACTTAGGAGGAAAGGAGGTGCCCAAGTCCAACAGTTGCTGTTGGACATTGCTCTCCTACTACCTAATCTTGGAGGCAAAAATTTCAGAGCTGTGTATGCATTAAAAGTTTCATCTCGGCTATACCTAGAAGCAGCTTGGCCTTAGCTGTGCAGTACCTGGTCAGGAAGCCTTTGAAGATCTGAAAATCACTACCTTCACCCTCCAAGAGATCTCACATTGGCCTGTATGTAGCCTTTTGGCATAGCCAGAAAGGCCCTCAAGCTTGTGCTTTGGCATTACTTGGTTGGTAGCATAGGTACTACCTTAGAATGAGGTGTTAGTGTCTGGATGAATCATGCAGCTCTGAATCCACCATGCCTCTGGCAGCAGCTGGTTGCCCCACTCGTCTGTTGACATTGCCTTCCAGCAGCTTTCTCTGTGCTTGGAGAAGAAATTCTTCATACCCTCTGTTCTGCAGTGGCAAAATGAGGAGACACTCCAGGATGTGGGAGGGAGAAACAGTTTCCTCTGCTCATGGCAAAACCTTTAAAAAGAAAAAGGAAAAAAATTTTTTTTTTTTCTTTCTGATCTCTAATGAGGGGAAATAAATTCTATATTTAGGCTCAATATTTTTTTTAACAACTGAATCGTAGTTTCTTAACAACCTGTTGTTTCCTATCCTTATGTACATTCTTATGTTTCAAGTGAGCCTCACCCCTTCCTTTAAGCTGCATATTTTCCATTTTAAGATTTCCTGTTCAAGCTAAAGGGCAAAGATCTTTTAAATATCAGCGTGAAGCTGGGCTTACTCTCAGTGTGTAAAAGGTAGCTGGCTCACAGCTCTTGGTCTGGCTGTCTCACTTTCTCCTTATCAGAGAAACTGAGGTTCCAAGTTCAGTGTCTTTGACTTTTTAAGTGATGTGTTGGACTAAAGTCCTGACTTTGCAGGCAGCCAGGCAGGAGACAGCAAAGTAATCTGTGTTGGTACTTCATGGCCATTATTGTTATAATGATTGGCAGCGGACACACAGACTTATGTCTTCAGGGTGTTTCCTTTCTTTATTCTTTCTCTCTGGCTTATTTGCATGCATCCACTTAACTTATTTTCTTCCCAACATCTACAACGGGACACAAGTGAGCAGAGGAACAGGGCAGCACTGAGTGGGAAGGGGTACATAATGGTTTCGTCTGCGCACATCTGGTTGTGTGGAAGGAGCACTCAAACTTTTATCTGTGCCACAAATGTTGCAAAGGACCCAAGCAAACAAAAGCCATAATACCAGGCTTGAAATGGTGAGATTCAGCAATAGCCATTTAATGGCAGCTGCTCTGCATTTGGGAGTTAATCCTGGAACAGGCAGGGCTGCTACTCAAACATGTCTCTGGCAAATATGGCTTAAATTAGCATGATATGGGGAGGAAGATACTGAGATAAATATGGGTCACACCTGGTGAAAAGTGTTTTTGACCAAAACACTTTTTTTGACGGAAAGTGGAATTTCATCTATAATTGGAAATGTTAAAGGGTTTTTATTTATTTATTTATTTCTAAAAAGTAAATTAACATTGTTATCATTCTCCCAGATCAAATTTATTTCAACCATTACTTTTTCCTTCTTTGATAGAGGTGTGTGTGGGGAGGGAAGAAACCACAAGAAGAAGACAGCAAATTCACTTCCACTCTGCTCTCTGGTCATCATCTGTCCTTGTGTGCTTCTTGTAGTGCCAGATACACCTGGAACAAATCCTACAGATATCACCAAAACATGGATAAAGTGATGGCAGAGGTGCCTTACAAGCAGTGGGGAAAATGCTTTTTTGGTGTAAACTTTCAGAGGTGTCAGTGCTTCTGCCCACAAAAAAAGACACTTTATGGGAAGCTGATGAGAAGAAACTGGGGCTTGTGCAGACAAAGTGGGATAAACACCTAAGTCTCCCCAGGCATCGCAGGGTGCTGAAATTCCTGGGGAAATCTGACCTTGCAGCCCAAGATGTGTGGCACTCCCCATCTCTTCATTTCTGTGAAACACAGATATTGATGGACATAAAAGGAATTTGGGGGCAAAACACAGCTTGGTGCTACCCCTTCCCAGGCAGAAGGCAGGGAGATAAGGGAGATCACAAAGAATTTTGGAAGGACTGATTGTTGCCCTGCCAGCTGCTCTGGGCTTGGTGTGGGGCTTATACATTGAAACCCCCTGTTGGCATTTTGTTGGGATATCCAGCCAGTGCAGCCCTCTTCCCTGCTCTTGATATCTAGTGTTGAGTAGTTTAGCCCCACTGCTGTCAGCTGCTAAGCTCCGGACATGCACTGCTGTGTGGTTGGGGCACCTCAACCAGCCCCCTGGCACTGTCCCCAGGTCTGGTGATGGGCACTTTACTCATAAGAACAAAGCCAAGAGGCCAGCAGGGCCAACGGAAAGTAAAGGCCAATGTGGCACTTAGTCACAATGACTCAGCGTGCAATTCTGGGAAGAGCCCCACTGAAATCTGTGGGGCCCTTGGAGTGCAGTGTATTTCAGTAGCAATGGAGAAGGGCTTTGAGCCCTGCATGACTAAGTCGGCCATCTACGGTGACTGCAGGCACCCAAATCTGTTCTTAGAATTTCTGGTTGTGGTGGATATCTCCACAGAAGTTAAACGACCCTGCCAGAGGGTTGCGCGATGCTTCAGTGAGTGCAAGGTAGCTGGCTGTGCCAGCAGCTCTGCCAAGGTAAAGCAGATGTTCTAGGGTACCAGCAATGCTGCAGATGCAGCAGAAATAGCATGGAGAGTAAAAAACCCTGTGGCACCTTCTGTGACTTGAATGTTGCTAAACTGCTATGAAGGTTACTAAATTTATCCTGTGCTCAGCCTGTCTATCCCAGCTCAAAGTACAACCAGCTTTTTTTGCTTCTGATGGGAGGTTAATGAATTGTGCCAGAGGATGGAGATGTGGAAGTGTGTCTGTATGACAGGCAGGGGGACACCCCATTCCCTTAGGCCATGCTTGGACTGGAGCAGTTAGGGAGAAGATGCCTTCTCCATGTAGCCATGTCTTGTAGCAGAGGGATGAGGGTGGTTAGATAAGGTCTGTGAGACCATAAAATCAAATCAGGCTTGTCATCCAGCCTGTGTTAAAGCCCTTACAGACTCACCATCTCAGGTCTGCTGCATCTCATCAAACACACAGTTGACTGGGAATTTTATGATTGCATTTTCCCAGAGAACTCCTTTCCCCCACTTTCTACTAATTTTTTCTTTTCAGAACTGTATAGAGTTGTTTTGTGTTTGGCTGTTGTTGTTGTTTGGGTTTTTGGGTTGTTTGTTTTTCTGTTTGTTTATAATTTAGAAAACAAGCAACTCTCTTCCTGCTGCTTCTTCTTCTTTTTTTTTTTTTTTTTAAAATTCCCATGCAGGTCTTCATGGTTGCACATCTGTGACTATTAAAAATACTTAAAAAATATCTTGACTCTAAGCAACCTCTTCCTTGGAAAGAGAAATTAAAAACCAAACCAAACCAAAACAGAAACAAACCCAAAAAGTTTTCATTCTGGAAGGTTTCAGAGTTATGTTTTTTGTTTTAAAACATACTTTATGAGCATCAATAGTAATTTTTAGAATTAACTTTCTTAAGAAACTACAAAATATGCACAAGTAAGTGATTACAAGTACTGTTCTTCTTTCCCCTAAGAATTGGTTCTGACAGCAATATGTCTGTAAAACAGAAGTAATTGCTCTATCTTTATAGGATAAGTGGTCCCTGAAGTCCTCTGGCTTAACTTCAAACAGGTACAAACTGGTGGTCTAAAGCTCGTCTCAAACCGGCAGTTTCCCTTTTGCAGTGTTTTTTTCCCTCCACTGCATTAGCATTCCCTGACCAACTGCAGATGCTCGTAACAGGATTGACAGGGTTAGGGGCAATGTGAGCCTGTAAAGAGATTTTGGGTGGCTCCTTGTGCACACTCCATCCCACCCACATCCCAAGCCCTAAGTGTGAAGAGATGGGACTCTTTGCAGATGCTGCCCAGGGGAGGGGTGGACCTGACTGATCAAATGTTCCTGAGACTGTTTCTTGGGAGTGAAAACAAACACCAGAGTAATTGAAAATGGAGGTAAGGATGCAGCTCGAGAGGCATAAAACAGAGATAATGTTCTGTGCTGACTATGTTTTGCTAGGTACTGTAGAGCTAAAGCCACCATCTAAAAGACAAGGTAAGGTAGATGCAATGGCTGGAAATCCTGTAGTATGCTGCCAGCATGACAAAGGGAACCTATGGAAGGACAACAGACTCTCCTGATGCTGAGTGTGCTAGAGGAAATAGATATGTGGAGGTAAATTGCATTCACCAATAGACGCTAGGGAGGTGATAAGGAATGTCAGTAGATCATTTATTTTCATTTAAGGCGCAAATCTATCTAAGGGTGCTGATAAGGTCATTGTTTCCCTTGTATCATTGTCGTCAGGCTATATTTGTATGTTCGCATGATTAAGCAGCAGAGGAATCTGGCTTTATCTTAACATGTATTTTCATGGCTGTGTCTTCCTTGTATTTACCTCTGTTTCTGTCTGTGCCCAGGAAACAGGAGAGCTGAAATATCTGATTAGCGCTGTGTTGACATCGTTAAGTGATTTACTCCAGGGCACACATGGAAACCTGTTACAGAACCAGCATTTGAACTGACATCTGCCAAATGCTGGCCTAGCATTACAAGGACAAAATGATTATTCCATGCCTGACTAGTTAAAAAGATGCAGAGGTTCTACTTATGGTTTGATTTGCGCACGATTAGTGTATGATTAATGGACGTCATCAGGATATGACAGACATGCGTCTGGCTGTCTTGTACAGTTGCCTCTAAATGCCTTGTGGAATGTGTTCTAGATGACTGAGTCAGGATCATAAACATTTATTAGCCTGATGGACTCCAGAAAAATCAATTAAGTCTTTATTAAAACCATTCATAAGAGGATCTTCCACATGAAGCAGGACCAGTAAAGACATGTCTTTCTTGGCATCCCTGTCCACCTCTACCAACTGGGAGACTCTCTGACCACAATTTCTGCATGCCCGGACAAGCTGCTCTGAGTAATACTGCAGTTCTGGTTAAAATTTGTCAGTAGTTGATTTAATACCCTCTTACACATCCAGGAATAATGTGCATCTCCTGTGGGTGGTTTTTTTTTTCTTTTCTGTTTTTTTTTTTTTCTCTGTTCTATGGTTTTGGATTGGAATGAGTAATTTTTTAACAAGCTTTCTAGTCTCATTCATAACAGGTTTACATTGAAAGAGGACTTTCCTCCTGGCATGGCTCAGTGAGGCATCTCTGGTGATAACAGAATAAACAAATAAAATGACACAACACTTTTCCTGTGTTACAGGACTGCTGGAGTCAGTTGTACACAGGTCTTTCAGCCTTGAAACAATGAATGTAAAAGGGTAATTTCAACCTACCTGAGGACTGGCTGGCCAGATGGATTGTTTTGCCAGTCACTGACTCTGATTTCCTCAGCAGCAGTTCCCACACATGCCCTGTAGCTCCCACTCATGGGGGAAGGTGCCACGATGTGCAGAAAGACATGTCTGTGTGCAGCCTTGTGTGACTGGACTGCAAGAGTGGAGCAATGTCTGGTGATGACCTCCAAGATCCATGTCTCCTGAGCCCTAAACACCTGCACTATGGTGTTTGGAGGTGGCTGAATGACTCCTCTCTGCTCATGCAGCTTAGGATGTCAGGCTACCTGGTGACATCTTGCTTCACCCTTAAGCTGCAGCAGCTTTGCCCTTTAATTTTGTGAGAAGACAGAAAGGCAGACTGCTCAGAGTTAAGTACACTTAATAACGTGAGTGCCTGGGACATGGTTGCTGCCAAGGCATCCTGTTCCTCTAGGATGTGGAGTCAAAAGCCAGCTATTTGCTTTGGCCTAAAAGAACATCTTTAGACCAAATCCTTGGGTCCAGTTCTGGCCTGTAAGCTGATCTTATTCCATTACTTCTGTTTATGTGAGTACCACCACTGTTTCTATTATATGGTTGTATTAGATGATCTTGGGTTTGGGACCAGGTGTGTCTTAGGAAAACACAACCTCAGCTGCTCATTGCTGGAGCTTCTTCATATGCAACTTCTAATGTCCTTGAGATTTGTATCCTGATAGATCTTTCTCCATCTTAGTTTGAATCTGGAAAATGTTTCCTGCGTACATAACAGTCCTTTGTGAAGCGAACAGTTATGAAAGTTCACAGAAACGGAAAGAAATTGAAAGAGCTGAATAAAACCCAAGGGCTGTGGCTTGCCTTGTTACAAAGTCTGAGATGTAGATGGAGGAGAGTCTAGTCTACTGCCTTCTCTTCCCCACTCCTCTCCACACAGGCAGAAGTTCTGAGTTGCTTGCTTTCTCTAGAGTAATTTAATTTAGTAAATTAGATGTGATTAAAAAAAAAAAAAAAAAAAAAANGTGGAAACCAAAAGAATACAGAAATGTTTTAAGTCAACCTAAAGGGTTTTTCAGGATCCCTAAAGTGTTTAAAGAATTTTCATCAAAGTCTATCAGGAAGGTTGTAGTGGAGGAGGATTGAGGAAGATACATAGGTTAGAACCACCTGCAGGATGCTGCTTTGCCCTGATGCAGGATTTTCCATCTCAGGTAACAGTACTGTCAGGAGGACCAAGGGCTCAATGTTGGGTCATCCACCTGGGCACAGCTCCCACAGGCTGAGTTGGAAGGGCTTCTTACTTCACTGTAAGTATCATCTACTTTTCTTAGTGAAAGCCTTTTGATTTCCATAGGATGCCAGGAACATTACCAAACTTCTGGAACAGCGGAATAACATCCGCACACCAGGAGATTTTGGGTAGGACTGTAAACATCACAACTGAGGCTCTGGTTGAGAAACATCAGCAGATATCCTGCCTCCACCCCGGCCCCCCTAGGTGCTCAGTCACCTGCGAGAGCCCAGGACATCTCTCAGGAGAGGAATGCCAGTCCTGGCATAGGAGAAATCTCCCTCTTCCAGGTTGTTACTCTTTGGTACCTGCTGATTACTAATCGCCAGTTTAATCCTGCATTTGTGTCACTGCTTGGAGAGAGCCAACTGACACAGTGTTGCAAAAGACACTGTGGTGTGCTTAACTGGATTAATGACTACCTAATTATCAGTCTCGCTAAACACTCTTCCACAAGTGGAGCTCATCACATCCTCACCACCCGACAGGATTAAAAAGAAATTAATTAGAGGCTGGCAACAGGGCTGGTGTTGATCCTGAGGACGGGGAGGAGGAGGTGAAATTGTTGTCAGCAGTAGTTGTCTACCTCTAAAAAGTATTTATTAACTTCTTTGCAAACAGATCCGAGCAGAGGCCCTGGCTGTCACAACAAGGCAGCTCCGCTTGCTAGAGCTTCTCTGCGGCTGCGGTAGAACCCAGGCACCATGGTTGCAGGAAATCCCTCCTTGCCTTGTGTAAGCCTGGCTGAAAAACACAACCCAGGGTCCAGTATTTCTAGGGTAGGCTGCTTCACAGGGTTGGTAAATTCAGCTTCATGGATGCAGCAGGCAAAACCCATCCCCAGTGCCCTGGTAGTAGCAACTTCCTCTGCAAGGTGCTTTCAAGCAGCGTCTCTGAAATGGATTGACTTACATGTGATAGACTCTTAATGAATACAAGATTCTGTTTGTGCCCTTATCTATCTATCTATTTATATATATTTACACACACACATATTTCCAATTGTTTTTAGCAGCTAACAGGTGTCATAACTAACATCTTGTGTCATACATTCTCATCTTCCATTTTATTCACACTTTCTTTCCATCTTCCCTGACCCTGTTTCAATGCTTTTTTGCTTACTTTTTCACTGAAATCTTGATTCATTTGGTGACAGGATCACTTAAGTCTCTGAGTGTTACCCTCTTCCTTTCACTGGAGGCACATACAGCTGCCACTCCCCATCTCATACAAGTAATGTTGCCTCACTGCTGTCCAAAACAGTTTACTCACATGGTGGAAAATTGTGAAACTCTTCACTAGAATTTTTTTCTTTCAGGAGGCCTGGGAGCTGCAGTGGCTTATTATAGCTTACTGTGCCTTTCATCTAGCTGTTCATCAATAGCCAGAACAGTCTGCAAAAGCTTGCTTATTGCTAATATTTCCGTATTTCTCCCCACTCCTCTGCAGTGCAATGCCTCTGTTTTTAATATGTCAGGAAACTTCCAGTTGATGTTAAAGGATGAACGAACCTTGCAAGTGAGATGTTCTTAGTTCTAATGAAATGTCTGGGGAAAGTTTTATATAGATATATATATAGATATAGATGTATATATGTTTTGGTTTTTTGGGTTTTTTGGGGGGTTTTTGTTTGTTTGTTTGTTTGTTTTTTTTTTCCCAGGGAGTGGATTTTGGTTGTTTATGTTGTTGGGAGTTTTTGGTTGGTTGGTTGGTTTGGTTTGGTTTGGTTTTTGTTTTTTTTTTTTTTTTTTTTTCTCTCACATGCACAGGTATGTTCCACAACTCTGGCAATGTGTTATGCTTACTTAAGATGTGTAGCATTCCCTGTATTTCTCATTCTTTTTGTAATTGGATTGGGCATGTGCTTATGTGGTATCCACATAAGCAGGAAGTTAGCATGAAAACAGATTAGGTTAAATTTGGTGTAAATAAAATGCATCAGCATCTAACTTAGAGTGCTGCAGAAGTCCGGTGAGCGTGGGCTGAACTCAAAACGATACTTGCAGGAACGGCTAGATGAATTTATTTCGATGTTTTTGGCTTGGCTTCAAACCAGCCCACGTGATGTTGCATCAGTGTGGTATTACCCTGGCCACCTCCTCCTCCTCCTTCTCTCTTTTGGACATGAGAAGTAGCTTCCTTAACAGTGAAGGTGGAATGCTGCAAAGCTTGTGTGGACGAAAGAAGTTGCCCTCGTTCTTTGTGTTGATACAGCCCACTCTCACAAGGCCCCTACCACCTGCCACAGACAGGCGGGAAAGTAACACAAAAAAACCTCTGGCTTGAGATAAGGAATTTAATGAGATAATGTAATCCACAATTACTTTATCCTGTTTGAAGAAAAGTGCAGCAACATGTGGAAGCAGCAGCAGAAGCAAGTGACCCTCCCACCCCCTTTCCAGTCTACCAGAAAAGACCAACACCCCAAACCCAAAACCAGCAACTGGAAACAGGAAACTTCTCATGGTACAATCTGAACTTCAAACCCCATGACACCTTGCTCCAACCAGCACTCTCATTTTAAAAATGGCATGACATCAGTGTGGTACTGAATATCATCATCAGGTTTGACTGAACCCTTGACAGCAAAACAGCAGCAGACCATGTGTCCTATGTGTTGTACCAGTGCATAACTGGAGGAAATCTGACTAAAGAGTGGAGAGGATCGGAGTGTCAAATAATTCCCCCCCTCACTCCCCTCTCCATCCCCTCACCCCCCCACTCCCAGCTTTGCACTTTTGCAGGAGAGTGAAAAATCACACCTGCAAACACCTAATTCCCAGAGTTTCCACAGGAGACAGAGACTCTCAGGAGGTTGTTCCCCTGAGGAAAACCTTACAGGTCACTGTGGAGCCTGTGGCAAATGAAGCCAAATCACTGGAGGAGGTATCATTCAGTGCTTACTTGATCCAGCCAAGTCTACTAGAGTCTCTCAGCCAAGGCTACTAGAAAGCAAGGCATTGTCCTTCATGCCCATGTCTGCACCAAAGCACAGCTCAGTGGTGGCAGACATTTAAAACCAAACTTTAGCCTACTAGCACTGGCAGAAGAAAACTACTTGAAGCGGCACCTCTGCAGCAGCAGCACAACTGAACCAAAACCAGGTTTGAGTAGGTCAGAAATCACACACTACAGATTTTGGCCCAGCTGTGATAAATATTTTCCTTGATACTCTGGCAGCTCTTTCAGCTCCATGAGACCAAATGGCACTGTTGCCCTGGACTACCACCCACCTGGGGACCAACCCAGCTTTTCTGAGACCAACTCATGCTTTCCATGAGACCTTTCCAAAAGTGGTATTTTGCAAACCACTCTGCATGCACAGGTGCTTTGCCAATGCCCATGCAGGAGTTAAGATTACATAGAGGCTAATGCATGCCCCAAACAGACATAAGACGAAATTCTACCAGTGCAGCTGCATATTACAATTTGGGGAAAAAAACCCAACTGTTTTACTTAAAACTCCTTCTGGTAGCACACATAAGGTGCTGTACATAGGAGGTACCCTGTCCACCCATGCAGTGTAAGAGGAACTGTGTCTCGGTGTGTAAAAAATACCGTGTAATATAAAACCCGTTCTAAGGCACTTTTCACAAACAGTGACATTTTGGGAGGGAGTGAATGTGATTTGCTGGACCATCTCATCTGAAGCATATTTTTAACCTGAAAGGTTGGACTAGATGATCCTTGAGATCCCTTCCAACCTGGTATTTCCATAAGTCTATGAATTATCACAGATATCTGAATTAGGGATTTGTCGGAGAGGGACAACATCCCTGCTGTAATTCAAGGCAATCTCAGGAGTGCTCTAATGTCAGGTTTCTGAAAGGCAGTGCAGCTCAGATGAGCCTGAGCCACAGTATTATGTGCTACTCATTCTAAAGAGAGCTGAGGAATTCTGTTTCTGCTCTGGGAAAATCCCCTATTTAACCCTTGTTAAACCAGCCTTGGGTATACCTTTGAAGGACTGGATTGAGAATTGGGAAAGAAAAACCCAAACCTAATCTCTCCAGATGCAAATAACGAGATTCCCTTTGTTTTCATGGGAAGCAGGAATGTGGTCCTGCTCAATCCTGCCCCTGTCTTAACACTGTTGAAGTATTCCCTGTCATTTTTTTTTACTGCTTAGAGGAGATTTGGCTAGTCTCTACAGGAGGAGGAAGCCTTCTCCACAGGAATAAAGTCTTTTTCCCCAGGACTTCACTCCTTAACCATTTCAGCTACTTACTAGAATGCCAGGAATGCAAATAATCAGTCGTTTTCTATATCAGTAAGAGTCCTTTCAGTGTGACAAGGTGCTGGGCTCAACTATGCCATAACCTGATGAAACAGAGGCAGATGTTTCTTCAAATCCTGCCTAGGGCAGTAAAAATACTGCTTATGCTAAGATTTATGCTGAATTCCCCAGTTCCTTACTTCTAGAAGTCTTGTATTAGGCATACCTGGGCTGTGAAAACCCTTTTTTTTTAATCCCTGCAGAAGTTCACTAACGGAGGAGTCACATTTAAGATAACTAAGAATGAGACTAATTTCCTTCATTTGTTGTTTTTTTTTTTTGTTGTATAATGACATCATAGTCATTATTAGAATTAAGTTTTTCTTGCTTGCTTTGTTATTTAAAAAAACAACCCCAAACTTTTAAGATGTTAGGAACTGAAGGCTGTCCTCCCCCTCCTCACACACACACTGCGTTGAAGGATCTTTGGAAGGTCTGAAGAGTAATTATTGTGAGCTCTTAATGCCATAATTGAAGGTGTTGAATCTTCAACAAAGCCTCACTTTATTAAACTTGTAAATTAGCCCTGGCACTAAATAGTTGCTAACAACAAACAAAAGGACATTCTTGAGAGTTGCTGCATGCTTCCTCCTCTTCCTCCCCCTTTATCTCTTTTTGGTGTATCTCTTCAACCTCAATGGCTTGTCCAACACTCCTCTCCCTGACTGTGTTATTTAGATTGCACACCAGCTCCAGAGGTAAAAAACCCCAACCAACCAAACCAGTGATTTGGGTGATTTTTTTGGTTGGTTTGTTTGTTTTTTGGGGGGAGAGGAAGTAAAAAAAACACCAAAAAAAACCCCAAAAAACAAAAAACAAGGGAAAGGAAGTTTCTCCCCCTGTCCTTTGGAAGTAGGACACAAGTATCATGCTGGAGAGAAGGTGCTGTCTATTAACCGTGTTTATTGCTGGCATAGCTATATCTTGGTGCATGAAGCTGGGCCACCACTGCTGGGGAATGTCTGTGCAGATGGCTTGAGGTGCGTGGCCAAGTCCTAGTGCCAGCCTAAGGTGGCCATCTCCACTTCAGAAATCATCTGGCTCTGTTGGATGCAAAGCTAATAGATCCAGCTGGGAGTTTTATTGCAAGTTGCAGAGAGAAGAGGGTTGGCCTGGCTTCCCCCTTTCCTGCCTTGCAGGGTCATGACATGGCTGTTGGGTCAGGCAGTTTTCCAAACTCACCTTCCTGTCTTCTGAGGGGCGTGGGGAAACCCTGGCACTCACAGTGGTAAGCACATCCCTTCCACAGCATGTGGGAACAATAGATGGTGGCGATGTCCCCAGACTGCCTGCCTGTGATGCTATGGCAGGACCTGGAGAGCAAAGCCCTTCAGATCATTCCTGAGATTTCTGCCTCTAAGTGGCACAGATACATCACTCCTGCCTCAGAGGACAAAGTAAGTGTTTTACTGGGCCTACAGTAAAATTGGAAAAAAAAAAAAAAAAGGGAAAAATCAAACAAAAAAAAAAACACGAAACCCAGCCCAGCAATCCACTTAAAGAAGTCTTTGGAAGATTAACAAAAACT
>VWZE01014979.1:22206-33623 GCA_013396675.1 Eubucco bourcierii
TCCCTCCCTGGAGGTTTTCAAGGCCAGGTTGGATGAGGCTTTGAGTGAGCTGTACTAGTGGGAGGTTTCCCTGCCTATGGCAGGGGCTTGGAGCTAGATGATCCTTGAGGTCCCTTCCAACCTTACTGTTCTATGATTCTATGACTTCACTGTTGGGCTACAGCCAGTCGTCATTTTTGAGGTTTCTTCTGCTTCCTGCTTAGTCCTAATGTGTTGGTTCATGTCTTTTGTGGGTTTATACTCATAACTCTCATTCAGATCAGCATGGCAAATATTATTAAAGCTACCTGTGTGCCGTGTTGTAATTGCCAGGTAACAAAACTCCCATAGTGCTGTGTCCAGTTCTGGGCTTGATAATTTAAAGAAGATGTTGAGATGCTTGAAGGTGTCCAGAGAAGGGCAGTAAGGCTGTTGAGGGGCCTGGAGCACAACCCTGTGGAGAGAGGCTGAGGGAGCTGGGGGTGTGCAGCCTGGGGAAGAGGAGGCTATGGGGAGACCTTATTGATCTCTACAACTATCTGAAAGGAGGTTGTAGCCAGGTGGGGTTGGGCTCTGCTGCCAGGCACTCAGTGACAGAACAAGAGGACACAATCTCAAGCTGTGCCAGGGCAGGTTCAGGCTGGATGTTAGGAAAAAGTTCCTCATAGCAGAAGTGATTGGCATTGGAATGGGCTGCCCAGGGATGTGGTGGAATGTCCATCCCTGGAGGTGTTTAAGAGGAGGCTGCATGAGGCACTTAGTGCCATGGTTAATTAGAAATGTTAGGTGATAGGTTAGACTCGATAATCTTTGAGGTAGCTTCCAACCTGGTTAATTCTGTGACTCTGTGGTAAAGCAGAAAGTTGCAGTTTCCTCCCTAGCTTGAAGTTATAAACCAATGTATGCTGACTTTGATCTTAAAATCTCTTCTGAAACACACTGACTTAGAAAAAAAAAATAAATCAGAGAGGATCCAGGCAAGACCTAATTCTTAAAGGTGCTGCCATGGTGCCCCCAACTTTAACTCTTCAGCTGTAACTCTCAATCAGAAGTTCTGATGTGGTCAGGGTGGAGGTCTCTGGTGCAGTTCTGTGCACAAGTGAGAGGAATGGGAGCCCACATTGGCACCAGGGCCTGCAGAGAAGCGGTGAGGAGCATCTGGGTGACCTCTGGTTCACACAGCAGCAGTGCAGCCTCTCCTTCCCTTCACTTGGCCTGCTAGCATGATTTATGTGATCTGATTTGCTGCTGTCAGTTACCTCTGATTTGTGAACAAGCTGGAATGAGCCTCAGGGAGAGGGTGGGAAGGTGACAGAGGGATGCTTGAAAGAAAGGTTACATACCTCCCCACTCTGAAAGGCTAAACATATAATCTTCCATAGGAGCTCTATAATTTCTATCTTGCCTGGTCATCTGGTAGGAAGAAAAACTGCGAACTGATGACAGCCTTGAAACAAGCAGTTGAAAAGGTTTCTTGGTTTGTGTTTCTTTTGGACTTGGGTTTTTTTTCCTACCTGCAGGTAGAAATCATAAGAAAGAGGAGGGTATGAGGAAGGAGCAACTTGTGTCTGGCATGTGGAATTAGTCTGCTGGCAAAGCACTGATTGAAATGTTACAGGAAGAGAGCCCTTGATAATAGAAACAATAAAGGAGCCTTCATTTCTATGCAAGCTTGAAAACCAACATGTAATTTACTTTTTTCTTTCTGATGACTTGTTTGAAAAGCTTATGGGCTTTGTGAAGGCATTTCTGTGGGACCTCACTGATCCTGGCAGCATTGGTCTGGCAGGTTGCTCCCAAGGACAGCCTGGATGAGGGGTCCCACTCATTTCTTTATGGAAAACCATTAGAATACCCTGAAACTTTCCAGTCCCTTCTATGCTTCTTCACATCTTGGAGCCTCTGTGATCTTTGCCACCACTCCCTGCAGCATCCCTGAGCAAAACCCTTCAGAGATCTGTGTTAGACCCATGTACATGGCCATGCTTTCTTGAGCGGGGGTGAGCCTGCCTGACCCTCACCCTTATCTGTGGGCTTTCACTAGCACAAAGTGGTGGTCACTGCAGAACTCCTGCATTTCTCTGCTGTGCTTTAATAATGTTGAGACCTGAAGCCTTTTCCCCAGGCAGCAAGTCAAAGGACCTGAGATGGGTCAGGTTGTCAGGTGACAGCTGATTTCCTCCTGCTAAGGCCTGAACTCTTCAGTGTCCATGTGTGCTTTTCTTGCACAGGCTGTGTGCAAGGGCTTGGCCCTTTCAGACAAGCCTGGGAGCACCCTGAAGTATAGAATCATAGAATGGTAAGGTTGGAAGGGACCTCAAGGATCATCCAGTTCCAACCCCCTGCCATAGGCAGGGACACCTCCCACTAGCACAGCTCACTCAAGGCCTCCTCCAACCTGGCCTTGAACACCTCCAGGGAGGGAGCAGCCACAACCTCCCTGGGCAACCTGTGCCAGTGTCTCACCACCCTCACCAGAAAGAACTTCCTCCTAACATCCAGTCTAAATCTTCCCTGTGCCAGTTTAAGCCCATTGCCCCTTGTCCTGGCATTGCAAGCACCTCCAAGCTGTTAGCTGCAGAGCAGACTGCCTTTCAGGAAACTTCAAATGATGCCTAATTCACATTTCCACTTGTGGAGACTTCTGCAAGGTTTGGTCTTCTGGAAACTTTAAGCATGTCTAACACCCACTGCACTGCTTGGATATGAAGCTTGTGTTTAAGGACAGCATCCTCATTAACCCCCTGGCCCATCTAACCCCAGGCCTCTCCCTCATCCTTTATTTCATCCTTGCACTGCATGCATCGAGTTGACCACAGCTTGGTTCAAAGGCAAGTTCAAGGAAAAGATCCCTCTGAGGAAATTAAACATCATACTCCTTCACAAACAGACATACCTCATGCTATAAATGGCTTTTTTTCCTTTAAGTGCTCCTTTGGTTCACCTGTTAACAAAAGAATATGTGCCATATCTAAGCATTCACAGTATTTGGGTAGAGGTTTCAGAGCCTAGGACAGGGGTTTGGTAGCATGTGGGCTTCTTCTTGTTCCTGCAGGCTGGAAAGCTATTGCTAAAAATGTTTTTCAGTGCCAGAGAATAAATGACAGTCTCACAGTATCACCAAGGTTGGAAGAGACCTCAAAGCTCATCAAGTCCAACCCATTACCACAGCCCTCAAACCCAGACCATGGCACCAAGTGCCACGTCCAAACCTGCCTTGAACACCTCCAGGGACGCTGACTCCACCACCTCCCTGGGCAGCCCATTCCAGCAGTCAATGACTCTCTCAGGCAACAACTTTCTCCTCACCTCCAGCCTAAACTTCCCCTGGCACAGCTTGAGACTGTGTCCTCTTGTTCTGTCACTGGTTTCCTGAGAGAAGAAAGCAACCTCCTCCTGGGTACAAGCACCCTTCAGGTAGCTGTAGACAGCAAGAAGGTCTCCCCTGAGCCTCCTCTTCTCCAGGCTAACCAATCCCAGCTCCCTCAGCCTCTCTCCATAGGGCTGTGCTCCAGGCCTCTCCCCAGCCTCGTTGCCCTTCTCTGGACACACTCAAGCACCTCAATGTCCTTCTTCAATTGAGGGGCCCAGAACTGGACACAGGACTCAAGGTGTGGCCTAAGCAGTGCAGAGCACAGGGGGAGGATGACCTCCCTGCTCCTGCTGGCCACACTATTCCTGATGCAGACCAGGATGCCATTGGCCTTCTTGGCCACCTGGGCACACTGCTGGCTCATGTTCAGGTGGGTGTCAATCAGCATCCCCAGATCCCTTTCTGTTTGGCTGCTCTCCAGCCACTCCCAGCCCAGCCTGTAGCTCTGCATGGGGTTGTTGTGGCCAAAGTGCAGCACCTGGCACTTGGATTTGTTGAGCTCTATCCCCTTGGATTGAATGTCCAACCCAAAAAGCTGAGAGTTGTCTAGCAAATAGCAGGCTATGGTTTGCTTATCACCAACAGAGACATGTGGAGCATCCAGCTCTTCTTCCTCTACCTCTGATGTCAAGTGAGAGTAACTTCACAGATGTGAGTGCTGTGGGTAGATTAAATCAACAGTTGCAGGCAGAATACAATGTTCTGGCATTTAATAAAACACTGTACCAACAGAGCTGAGTATGTAACTTGCCTTCATTAATGAAGAACCAAAGAAACATGCTGAGTGATGTGCTATCTTTTTTATCATATTAGTTCCCATGAGACTTGGACAGAGGTTTTATTATCCATCATGTATCCAGAACTGAGGTTTTCAGCTGAAGCAGAGGGACAGAAGATGCCAAGTTTCTCTCCTGTGTTAGTGTTTGGGTATTTTTCTTCTCAAGTGTTCACACTTCACTGGTAGGTTCTGTACATCAGACACAACTATCAGTACTGATCAGGGATCAGTACTGAGGCTTGGAACACGTTGGGATGAACATCTTGAGTTACAGACCAAAATGCCTACCAGCATGTCTGAGGGCTGAATGTGGTTGCAGTAGAAGTGAATCAGCTGTAAACTGTAACAATGGGGACAAGCTCAAGCGTCCTTTACAGGTCAGTCACAGTGAGGAGCAGTACTTGAAAGTCAGTCCCACCCCTGCCATTTCCCCCTCTTAGAACACTGGAACAGGCTGCCCAGGGGGGTTGTGGAGTCTCCCTCTCTGGAGATAGTCAAAACCCACCTGGACACACTCCTGTGTGATCTGCTCTAGGTGATCCTGCTCTGGCAGGGGGATTGGACTGGATGAGCTCTGGAGGTCCCTTCCAGCCCTTGATGTTCTGTGATTCCTTGGGACAGGTGCCCTGAGATGGCATGGTAGGATCTCACATCATGACTCTGCTCATGCCTGAAGCCCAGTGGGGCATTGCCACCCAGCAGCAGCTCTGCTTATGACCCACCACCACCCAACCCCACAGTGGTAACTTACATACTCATGGGCCAGCCTTCTGTTGCCATCATCTCCATCACTGGGAGGTGCTGAGACACTGCTAGAGGTGGCACAAATGTGACAGATTTGCCCCCCACTGGTGCTTCTGTGTACAGGAAGGTGTTTTCAGGGGTCCTTTTCACTTATAGCTCCTCAAAGAAAGGGGAAGAAACAGCATGGTGGGGTTTCTTTTTTTTTTTTTTCTTAAGATGTTTGTTAGTACATCTGCTAGAGACAGGTGTAATATTGTATAATATGATTTTTTTTTCAGAAGAGGTGTGTTGTTTTGCTTCTAAAAAGGCTAATTTTGAAAATCAGTAAGAACTGGATGGCTTATTTGTTCTTACCAACCTTTGTCTTACTTCACTGTAAGCCAACAAAGCTATCTCTAAACTAGCTTGGCTCCCCTCATGTTTTCTCCAGTATTTCCTTGCAGCTTGAGGATAAGATTTCTCTGACCTACTAAAGATTTGGCTAATAAGTAGAGGAAGTTTTGGTACTCACTTCACAATATCCTTTCCCTGAGCCAAAACTGAGGAAGCTGACTGTAAACTTCAGAAGAAAGAAAACTCTTAATGGCAAATGTCAGCACTCCTGCTGCCCCAGGACTCACACAGCACGTGTGTGCCCAAGTAATACAAGTATTTACAACGTGCTTTTATTTAGCTGTCATTACTGTGACTCAGGAAAACCGTGGCAGTTGTGTGTGTGCAAGATTCAAATGCAAAAAGCTGACGCAGCCCTGGCTGCAGCGAGCATCCCGCCAGGCTTAGGTGATCAAAACCTCACTGTCCTGCAAGGCATTATCAAAGATACAGTACATAAACAATGGATCAAAGTCCACTCAGTGTTCCCAGGCTAGGGAGGAGGAAATCACTGCTGCTTTTTTTTTTTTTTTTTTCATTCCCTTATAAATTATTACCTCCTTGCTCAACAGACACCAGCAGGAGTTCCTCNAAAAAGTTGCAATTATCTAAGCAGCTTTAAGGAGATGAGTGAGCAGTTACTTTAGAAGCAGCATGGGTGTTAAACATACACAGTTCAGGTGTTGCCTTCTGGCAGTTTTTGTGTGTTCTTTTAATATTAATCTTTGTAATTTAATAGGCATAAATAGAGATCATAATTACCTTAAACAGAAATGCTTTGAAAGTTTTGTCTGGCACATTGTTTTGCACTTTTCCTTCAGACTGTAAAACCATACCAAGAGAACTGGAACCCGAGTAGGAAAGACAATACTTGATGTCTTTTTATTGTGCAGCAGAAAGCTTTGCTGCTGAGGTAATGGCCATGGCTATGAGAACCTCTGTGGAACTTACTTCAGGTTACTTTAGTGGCAGCCACTGTTCAGACAACTTGGAAATGTTCTCTTATTCTGACAGTCAGGAGCAAATGTGAGTGTTTTATGGAGTTGTCCAGTGGGATCTGGGGGAATTTATTTATAAAACTAGTTCTCTGATACATTAATAACCATCTGAGCAAATAGGGATGAGGGAAACAGCTGCCTAAAGCTAGTAGAAAAAAAGCACAAAAGGCACCACAGCAGCATGTGTCAACTCACCCCTCCCCTCTACCCTGCCCAGTGTCACTGCTGGGCCACACTGACATGCCCAGGACCAAACGTTCCCTGTAGACCCTTTGGATAGACCCATCCAAGCCCTGAGAGTGCTTTCCACAAGAAAACTAACACCCAACCACTCTCCCAAGGATTTGAGGCAGTGAAGGGTTACCAATTCTGAGCCTTTGGTGTGCATATGTAGAAACAACCACACTCACCAGAACCACACCAGCAGCAGAAGCTGCCTGCTGAAAAGATTGAGGCTTGATTTAAGTCACTTCATGTCAAGAGATACACAGGAGAAGTGGTGGCAAAGTAAGAAAAAGACCTTTCATCAAGAGCAGTGTGGGCAGCAGGGTAAGGGAGGGGATTCTGCCCCTTTTCCTCTGCTCTCCTCAGACCCCACCTGGAGTCCTGTGTACAGTTCTGGAGCCCCCAGCACAGGAAGGACATGGAAGTGTTGGAGTGGGTCCAGAGGAGGCCACCAAGATGCTCAGAAGGCTGCAGCAGCTCTGCTATGAGGACAGGCTGAGAGAGTTGGGGCTCTGCAGCCTGGAGAAGAGAAGGCTTCCAGGCGACCTTAGAGTAGCCTTCCAGTACCTGAAGGGGGCCTAAAGTAAGGCTGGGGAGGGACTATTGACAAGGTCTTGCAACAACAGGATAAGGGGCGATGGGTTTGAACTGGCAGAGGAGAGATTTAGACTGGATGTTAGGAGGAAGTTGTTTGCAGTGAGGGTGGTGAGACACTGGCACAGGTTGCCCAGGGAGGTTGTGGCTGCTCCCTGCCTGGAGGTGTTCAAGGCCAGGTTGGAGGAGGCCTTGAGTGAGCTGTGCTAGTGGGAGGTGTCCCTGCCTATGGCAGGAGCTTGGAACTAGATGATCCTCGAGGTCCTTTCCAGCCTTACCCTTGCATGATTCTATGACCCAAATGTACTATCTGCATAGCTGCTGAAATCCTGCCTGTTACAACTGGCCTGAGGGACGGAAGTTAGGTTTTTCATAGGCTCCTAAAAGTCTTTATTTATTCAATTACTGTTGTTGTTGTTTCTAATGGCTGAGGACTGGGGAGTGTGGAGGAAGCTCCAGGAGACAAGTCATAAACAGAACAAAGCACTCAAAACGAGGCCAGTTTCTTTCTCCTTTCCTTTTACTTTCTTCCTGCCAGTGATGGCAACACTTCACAAGGCAAAACTTGTTTCCTATCAGTCCCCTGCAACTTCTAAGGTTACCTCTTCACAGCTGGCCAAGCTTTTGTTGCACAGCCTTCATGAGGAGGAAGATGCATTACAAGGTTTGGGAGCCCAAGGCAGGGTTTGTACTTCCCCCTCTCGCCTTCCCACATCTGCTAACTTTCCCCACATGAGGAGTCTGTCCCTTAGATGTTCAGGCTGCAGCTCAGGCCAAAAGGAAGAGAAGGAGCAGCGTGGGTTTAATTTGGCTTATTGTTGACAGTAGGTTGCCTAATATTAGGTGAATGGCCATTTGTTGTGTTAGCTGCTGTGTGTTTTGATATTGTAATATTTGGATTGCAGGAGTCATCCATTGCCAAGATTAGCCTCCTGAAATTAAATCAAATAAATAAAGAGGGTTTAAAAAAAAAAAAAAAAAAACCACCACACAACAAAAAAAAAATAATAAAAATCAACCAGTCCAATTAAAATTGTGGCTGTCTGGAGCCGTGGAAAAATGCATCATAAACAGAGCTGCAAGATGTGCAGGGTGGAGCTGGCATTGGCGGTGAGATGTACAGGTATGTACCTGTCTCTTTGATTTGGCCCAAACATTCCCCAGTGTGCTCCTTTTTGGGAACAGAGAACAGAAGTTAACCAAACGCTGCTGGGCTGAGGGAGAAGTGGAGAGCAACCCTGAGGAAAAGGACCTGGGGGTCTGGGTCGGTGAAAAGCACAACATGAACCTGCAGTGTGAGTGCAGCCCAGACAGCAACTGTGTGCTGGGCTGCAGCAAGAGCAGTGTGGGCAGCAGGGCAAGGGAGGGGATTCTGCCCCTTTGCTCTGCTCTTGTCAGACCCCCCCTGGAGTCCTGTGTGCAGTTCTGGAGCCCCCAGCGCAGGAAGGACATGGAAGTGTTGCAGCAAGTCCAGAGGAGGCCAACAAGATGCTTAGAGGGCTGCAGCAGCTCTGCTGTGAGGACAGGCTGAGAGAGTTTGGGCTCTGCAGCCTGGAGAAGAGAAGGCTTCCAGGAGACTTTAGAGTAGCCTTCCAGTATCTGAAGGGGGCTACAGGAAGGCTGGGGAGGGACTATTGACAAGGTCTTGCAATGCCAGGACAAGGGGTAATGGGTTTGAACTGGCAGAGGGGAGATTGAAACTGGATGTTAGGAGGAAGTTGTTTGCAGTGAGGGTGGTGAGACACTGGAACAGGTTGCCCATGGAGGTTGTGGCTGCTCCCTTCCTGGAGATGTTCAAGGCCAGGTTGGACGAGGCCTTGAGTGAGCTGTGCTAGTGGGAGGTGTCCCTGCCTATGGCAGGGGGTTGGAACTTTATGATCTTTGAGGTCCCTTCCAACCTTACCATTCTATGAGAAGCCAACTCCAAGAGGGAAAAGTACCTGTTCAAACAGTCCCCACCTTACCAAAGCATCTCCTGTCTAAGAGCCTTTAGCTCCTGTGCTTAGCAGTTTATTGCCATGCTTCCTGGCAATTAGCAATCCACTTCACCCCTTGGGAGCTCACATCAGGGCTGAGCCAAACTGACAAGATAAACTCAGTGCTTAAAATTCCATTTCCAGTAATAGAAATGTACCCAGTCCTGTCTTTTTTTTAAGTTATAGGAGATAGCACCCTGTTAGATTCAGCCTGGAAGGCATTGGTTTGAAGGGAGAAACCTCTCTTTCTGAGCTGAGGGGCTGTTTGTAGTTTTCATGCTGTAGACTTTCCAAACCAGCTATTTTCTGATTGTCTTACCCACTTCACCTTTTGACTTTGTCACTCAGATTTTTCCTTCTTATGTCTTCCATGATTATGTTGTGGGCTTTTATTCCCCCCCACCCCCTCCCCTTGTCTGTTACATTGTGTAATTAAGCCTGGAATTAGTACATCACACAAACACTTATTCCACTGTCAGCTCGTACTGAGGTTCCCTTAAATTCAATCTGTATTAAGGTCTTGAGCAAATGCTCTTCATTAAATCACAACCAACATTTTTGACCTTCAGCCTTTGGGTTTCTTGTGCTTGCTTCAATTAAAATCACAGAACGGTCTGGGTTGGCAGAGACCTCCAAAGGTCATCCAGTCTGACCTCCTCTGCAGTCAGCAGGGACATCCTGTACTAGATCAGGCTGCCTAGAACTCTGATGAGCCTCATTTTGAATAGCTTCAGGGATGAGGCCCCAACTACCTCCTCGAGCAACCTGTTCCAGTATTCCACTGCCCTCATGGGGAAAAACTTCTCCCTAACACCCAACCTAAATCTACTCTTCCCTATCTGGTGTCAATAAGGCAAGCCAGGCTTGCTCACTGGCAGTTTTCTTCCCAGATGATCACAGCAACTCAGATGGACACAAAGCTGATTTACAGGGCCCAGAAGTGTCTCACAGTCTTATGTGCAAAGTGACCCCCAAGAGATGTTCTTCATGTCAAGCAGCACGAGAGAAATACTGATGTGACCATAGTAAGACAGTTCTGCATAAAATATTGTTTGTGTTGGTTTTAAACCAACTTATAGTCAGCCTACTTAAGGATGAAGAAGAGTTTATTACATCTTCCAATACTATAGGCAGCCCAGCACAGTTGCCTTGCTGGGAGCTAGCACTGTAGTGTTCCATCTCTGAAGTCCAGATGCCTACAGGGGCAGACTACGATGGTGCATCTTGAATGAAACCTGCTGAAATGAGCAAAGGTTGGGAGAATCTCTGTGTTTGGAGCAGCCTTGAAAAGCCTAAACTGAGGCTTGGTCATTTCTGTAATACATGATCCAGCAGCATTTTTTGACCTAATGCAGGTACAGAGCACCACTGAAGCTCAGCATTTGTCAATCTCATCTCAAAATGAGTCTTCCTCATGCTTCCCTTTGTTGCTTTTCTGTGCGTTGCACTGAAAAATGACCACTTGTGAAACCCACACACACACACTCTTAATTTCTTCTCATTTGAAATGGCTGTGTGAGCCAAGTCAGCAAACACACCAGCACTCTTAGGAAAAGTCTTTCATGTAGGTAATAGTGGACTTTTTTTTTTGTTTTTTGAAGAGGGCAGTCTGCCAAAGGGTGTCCAATATAAGCTTTTGTAGACAGCAGTTTTTCTACACAGAGCTGAGTTGACAGCTTTCCTCCTGGGATAATCACAATCTTCATTCTTCTGGGACAAAATTGCTTCTGACAGTATAAAACCCGGGACATCTTTGATGTAAAATCTGACTCAGACACATGAATGGTGAGACTATAGAGTCATCCCATTCAAGAGAAAATATTGGTAGTGGAAGTGAGATCAGAGGTGCCAGCTGAATTAATCAAACTAGTAAAATGTGAGGAAGTATCAGTCCATAAAGCTGCCTCATAAATCTGAGTGCACAGCATCTGAAAGGAAGTGTCTTTGGAGGCTAAGCTGGGTGTCAGACTGGGAACGGGAGCTCTGTGTGTGTAGTCCTGTCCTGTTGGTATATGCATGATGTGCTGCACTGAGTGCTTTGAATGAGCATTTTATTCAGAAAGCCCTGCTGCTGAATCTCTACTCTCTGTTGGCACGGTGTAGGATGCAGCAGAGTGGTGCTCCCCCTCCCTTTCCTTCTTGTGCTTGTTTGGAATGAGGATTCCTGGCAACTCCTGGCTTATGTTGAGATGAACCTGGCAGGTATGGTTCTGTCAGGACCTGTGGGTGGGAATTGTAGAAACATAGAAAAGTAAGTTTGGAAGGGACCTCAAGGATCATCTAATTCCAACCCCCTGCCACAGGCAAGGACACCTCTCACTAGTACAGGTTGCTCAAGGCCTCCTCCAACCTGGCCTTGAACATCTCCAGGGAGGGAG
>VWZE01014979.1:33794-46075 GCA_013396675.1 Eubucco bourcierii
CCCTCAAGACCAGACCATGGCACCAAGTGCCACGTCCAAACCTGCCTTGAACACCTCCAGGGACGCTGACTCCACCACCTCCCTGGGCAGCCCATTCCAGCAGTCAATGACTCTCTCAGGCAACAACTTTCTCCTCACCTCCAGCCTTAAACTTCCCCTGGTGCAGCTTGAGACTGTGTCCTCTTGCTCTGGTGCTGGTTGCTTGAGAGAAGAAGGTAACCTCCTCCTGGCTACAAGTACCCTTCAGGTAGTTGGAGACAGCAAGAAGGTCTCCCCTGAGCCTCCTCTTCTCCAGGCTAACCAATCCCAGCTCCCTCAGCCTCTCTCCATAGGGCTGTGCTCCAGGCCTCTCCCCAGCCTCGTTGCCCTTCTCTGGACACGCTCAAGCACCTCAATGTCCTTCTTAAACTGAGGTGCCCAGAACTGGACAGAGTTTCTTTTGCTCATGGAGATTTTAGGCATAGAGAAAGCTGCAGCTCCTGAGAAGGCAGCGAAAGCTGCTGGTAAAGAAAGCGTCAGCAAGCAGGTGGGATGGAGAAGCGGCAGGGCAGCAGGTGGCACCAGCGCTCCAGGGATGCGCACCTCCTCGGGTCCCGCCGCACAGCTCTTCGTCTCCACGCTCTCTAAATCGCAGCCTGCTCTCAGTTTTCGGACCGTATGTGGCGTCGCCCGACTGCCCATGCCCTTCGTGTTCTGAGCAATCACACTCAAAATACAGCTTGAGATTAGGGGTGTGCCCATAGACCTAAAGTGAGAGGCTCTAGAGCTGTCCTTTCTGCTCACGTTACAGCAGCAATGAAAAGTCTAACAGCCTACAAACTTCTAGGAGGCGTTTCAGAAGCTTTTCCATCTTGTTCTGTGTTTCCACATTCCCTTTTCTCTATGCTGGTCTGCTTTTGGCTATGCTTTTCTTGTCATCCCTACAAGCCCTGTCTAGAAAGATAAGGGAGATGAAGGAAAAGCCAAATGGGGAAAAGCCTGCAGAAGTCACTCAGGCTACCGAGGCATGCAAAAATTTCCCTCTTTCTGCCAATAATTCTGCAGCAGGTCTTGAAGCCCTACCAATTCTCCTAAGAGACAGATGCTCCTCAAGCTTGCTCAATGCTTTTCTCACTCCTTAACCCTTTGGTCTTAGGCAGTGCAGTAGAAGCTGCCCATGACAGGACAAGGGGCAATGGGCTTAAACTGGCAGAGGGGAGATTTAGACTGGATGTTAGGAGGAAGTTCTTTACAGTAAGGGTGGTGAGGCACTGGAACAGGTTGCCCAGGGAGGTTGTGGATGCTCCCTCCCTGGATGTGTTCAAGGCCAGATTGGATGAGACCTTGAGTAACCTGTACTAGTGGGAGGTGTCCCTGCCTATGGCAGGGGGTTGGAACTAGATGATCCTTGAGGTCCCTTCCAACCTTACCATTCTATGATTCTATGATTCTGGGCCCTTTAATTTAAGAAAGATGTTGAGGTGCTTGAAGGTGTCCAGAGAAGGGCACCAAGGCTGGTGAGGGGCTTGTGAGGAGAGGCTGAGGGAGCTGGGGGTGTGCAGCTTGGGGAAGAGGAGGCTCAGGGTAGTCCTCATTGCTCTCTGCAGCTACCTGAAAGGAGATTGCAGCTTGGGCTCTTCTCCCAGACAGTCTGTGACAGAACAAGAGGACACAGCTTCAAACTGTGCCAGGGCAGCTTTAGGCTGGATGTTATGAAGAAGCTCTTCCCAGCATTGGAATGGGCTGCCCAGGGAGGTGGTGGAGTCATCATCCCTGGAGGTGTTTAAGAGGAGGCTGAATGAGGCACTTAGTGCCATGGGTTAGTTAATCAGAAGGTGATAGTTTGGACTCGATGGTCTTTTCCAACCTGGTTGATTCTATGATTCTGTGCTCTCAGCAAGTAGAAAGCAGCCCCTGTCTCCACGGTTGAGCACAGCACCTAGGCATGCCCATAATTTCATCCCCATTCAGCAAAACACTTAGCCACATCCTTACCTTTAATTATGTACTTAAACCAAAGACTTGTGAGCTTGGATTCTGGTCTCATGCTGGACAGCATGGAACTTAATGAGATGCTTAAAGTTAAGGAAGTGCTCAATGATTTCCTGGATCAGGACCTAAACAGGAGATTGCTCCACCTGATGTTGAAAAGTAGATTATGTTTAAGCTTGAAGTCGGGTAGCTTCCTTGAAGACATATCCATTTGCCATAAATAGTTCTTGGAGGAAATGCCCTTGGGCTCTTGTCCAGGCCCCTTTGATCAGACTCCTGTTGACATAAGTGGATTTAGATCAGGTCCTGGGTCTCCACGGAGGAGAAGGGAGGAAGAAAGGATGGATGGAGCTGAGCTCACACCCTGTTGCCTAACAAGTCCCCCCAGAGTGGTACTGGTGAGAGGCAGCGATAAAGTCTCATCAGCCTCCTCTCCCACAGATGGAGACTAGTGGGAGCATTAAGACCTGCAGTAGCCAAGGTGCATAAAAACCTTGCACCTCACCCCTCTCTTCTTTTACTCCCATGCCCCAGATCAAATTAAGGAGTGAACTATAAGATGTCCATTTCACTTATGTAGGCTGACTTAGAGTCAGCGTCCCTGGAGGTGTTCAAGGCGGGTTTGGACGTGACACTTGGTGCCATGGTCTAGTCTTGAGGTCTGTGGTAACATCTTGGAATTGATGAGCTTTGAGGTCTCTTCCAACCTTGGTGATACTGTGATACTTACTGCCCAAAAGCTTTAAAACATGGTGGTGGCTTCTGTGCCAGAAGTCCAGAGAGCTGAGTGTTGCTTCTGTATAAATGTGAGCCTGCAGCTGTGGTCCTCCAGCACAAACACTGCTTTTGAAAAGCTTTTAGCTCTACATTCTTTAAAGAGGTGAAATGGATAAATCAACAAATAAACTGAATTTGAACATAACCATAAATTTGTAGATTTACATGCCTCTGGATAGTTATATATCTGCTCATTTCAGGGGGAAAGCAGAGGGGAAAGAGTTTATGTTTTGGGTTTAAGTGGCTGAATGGGATACTGGAACCATCCTAAAACACACTAAGTGTGTCTCAGCTAGGAATTGACTTTCAACTGTGTGCTCTAACATGAGGGTTTGGGGTTTTTTTTTTTCCTTCATGTAAAGCATCTATCATCAGAAAGGCAAAACCATCTCATTTCATTTGCATTCCAGGTTACTAAGGAATTCTTCATTTTGTTGCAGTAAGCCTGTGAAGTGTTTTTCTTAGCTACAGAAGCCAGAGGCAGATTATATAATTCCCATTTCCTGACTGTATGACATACATAAGTGGAGGGGCAAAACTTGGGTAGCTCAGCTTACAATTGGATGCAGAGCTCAAAGGGCAGCTCCCAGGATTAAAGCTGTGAAGGAAGAGTGTCTCCTAAGACCTGCCTGATCTGATATTCTCCTGGAGGACCTCTTCATTTACAACTCCAGTTTGTCACATTATGAGGTCAAAATGTAACTATATGTTATTAGCATTAATATGTTTGCAGTGTGGTTGCAGTTTGCAATTGGTGGCTGCTGTTATCTGCTGCTTACCTTCATCTTGCAGTTGGGAGATGATAATGGGGAAGAGCAGAAGCTCTTCTCTGGGACCAGTCACTGAGAAGGCTCAGGAATAAATCTCCTATCACTCTTCTGAGAGGTCCAGTGTACTGTCTGCCTTTTGTGGTGGTCTCAGCCATGCAATGCCCTTTCCCTGTCATTTCCCCTTCATCCATTCCTTAGTCTTTCCTCCCTTTTTTATTACAGATGTTTCCTTTCTCTTCCTTTCTACTTTTAGCTGGTTTTGACCATTCCTCTATCGTATTTCATCTCTTTTCTTGGGTCCTTCTTCAATATCATAGCCCTCACCCTTTTGGCTATGCCTTGCTCTGCAGGAAGAAATCTCCCCTTCTTCTGTAGCCTCCAAACCCCATTTGTCAGGCACTAAATTGCCAAATCTGACCATCACCTACACCCTCAGCTTGGTAGAGAGGGCAGTTTCTAAACAGATTTTCTTTTCCTTTTCCTCAAGTATGACCAGTAAGAAGGAAACAGCTACTTTCTCTAGTTTTTTTTTGCTGCCCGAGAAGCTGCCTTCCCCCCTTTACTTCTGCCAAAGTAAGCAGAAGATCCACTGGTGAGGATTGTCCCAGCACTGGTTTGCATTGGGAGAGCTGTGCGTGCTCTGTCTTTCTCCAGCTGCTTTGTCCTCTCATATGTCTATTGGAGACTAAAAATGAAGAATCATAGAATCATAGAATGGTAAGGTTGGAAGGGACCTCAAGGATCATCCAAGTTCCAACCTCCTGCCATAGGCAGGGACACCTCCCACTAGTACAGGTCACTCAAGGCCTCCTCCAACCTGGCCTTGAACACCTCCAGGGAGGGAGCAGCCACAACCTCCCTGGGCAACCTGTGCCAGTGTCTCACCACCCTCACTGCAAACAACTTCCTCCTAACATCCAGTCTAAATCTCCCCTCTGCCAGTTCAAACCCATTGCCCCTTGTCCTGTCATTGCAAGACCTTGTCAATAGTCCCTCCCCAGCCTTCCTGTAGCCCCCTTCAGATCCTGGAAGGCTACTCTAAGGTCTCCTGGAAGCCTTCTCTTCTCCAGGCTGCAGAGCCCCAACTCTCTCAGCCTGTCCTCACAGCAGAGCTGCTGCAGCCCTCTCAGCATCTTCGTGGCCTCCTCTGGACCCACTCCAACACTTCCATGTCCTTCCTGTGCTGAGGGCTCCAGAACTGCACACAGGACTCCAGGTGGGGTCTGAGGAGAGCAGAGCAAAGGGGCAGAATCCCCTCCCTTGCCCTGCTGCCCACACTGCTCTTGCTGCAGCCCAGCACACAGTTGCTGTCTGGGCTGCACTCACACTGCAGCCTCATCTTGAGCTTTTCATCACCCCAGACCCCCAGGTCCTTTTCCTCAGGGCTGCTCTCAGCCATTCGCCACCCAGCCTGGAGTTGTGCTTGGCATTGTGCCTACCCAGGTGCAGGACCTTATACTTGGCCTTGTTGAATCTCATGAGGTTGGCCTGGGCACAGCTCTGCAGCCTGTCCAGGTCCCTCTGGATGGATCCCTGCCCTCTAGCAAGTCGACTGTGCCACACAGCTTGGTGCCATCTGCAAACTTGCTGAGGGTGCACTGATTCCTCTGTCCATGGCACTGACAAAGATGTCAAACAGCACTGGCCCCAGCACTGACCCCTGAGGGACACCACTTGGCACTGCTCTCCAGATGGACATTGTGCCCTTGATCACCACTCTCTGTGTGCCACCATCCAGCCAATTCCTTACCCAGCAGTGCTCCACTCATCCAGTCCATGTTTTTCCAGTTTGGTGACCAGGATGTCATGTGGGACAAGAAGACAGAGGGCTTTTGTAGTGCAAGTGATGTGACTTTGTCCCTCCAAAGCTTATGTCTGTTCTGTGTTTGAAGATACTTGATTTTCCGAGTTCAGAATTCTGCTGCCTCGCCTCGAGCATTTTAATCAGCAGAGCATCAGTTAATCAGATACTTGCAGCAAACATATGCCAAGCCAGGGTCTGCACACACTGAAATCCACTCTCCAACTCAGATGGATTTCCTCTGGAGATGTCATACCCCAGTTTGTCATTGTGAGTCTCAAACACAGATTTTTTACATCTCTGTTCTTCTGCAAAACCCAAAGCGTGGCTGGCAGCACCCCAGGGCAAAGCATGAGGAGAGAGGCCTGAGCCAGAAGCCCATGTCCAAACAATCCACAGCTTTGAAAATGCTCAATGCAGGGGCTGGATCCAAAAGTCATGGCTCAGGCCCATCTCCATAAAGAACAAGGGGGAGAAATTAAACACCCTGTTCCTTTAGCTGACCAAGATATTAGGATATTTTGTAATCATAACAAAAACACAGCAGCAGGGCCAAACTACGTCTTGGCTGTTCTTTAGCCCTCTAAGTAGTACAGAAAGACAAAAATCAGATGGGATGAGCAAATTTTAGGCAGTAAAGCAAGTGCAGATGTCTCCTCTGGAGAGAGAGAAGCTCCTTGCAGCTGGTGGCTGCATGCCACATACTGTGGAGCTTCAGCAGAGAGGTGAAAGGGTCCTCCTACTCCTCAGCATCCCACACCAAGGACTGGCCACAGCCACTATCTGGGCTTGTAGCAGCTGCACTCTTTATTTCTTCAGCTTTTCCCCTTTAGCTTATTTATAATCCACTTTGCAATCAAACCTGTAGTAAACAGTGAAGCATGATTAGCAGCATGGTATTCAGCAACCTTTCCTGAAGTGCAGGTGCTTTTCTGTTAGCTCTCCACAAACAGGGCACTGGGTTAAATGTGGCTGGCAAAGAGTCATCAGACTAATCACAGTGTGTTAAGGGTTGGAAGGGACCTTCATTCATCATCGAGTCCAATGTTTAATGTTTAAGCATAGAAACTTGGCAGCCCTCAAGGTGCAGGGCACTCATCTCTTGTGCAGTTCAGCACTTGAAAACAGGGGCCAGGTGTTCTGGAGGCTGCAGAAGGATGGAGATATCTCCATAAGGGGGTCTAGCTCTTCAGCTAGACTTACAGGAAGCTGCAGAGGAGAACATCACAGAATGTCAGGGGCTGGAAGGGACCTCCAAAGCTCCTTCAGTCCAACCCCCTGCCAGAGAAGCATCTCCTATACCAGATCATACAGGAACACATCCAGGCAAGTTTTGAATATCTCCAGAGAGGGAGACTCCACAATTCCCCTGGACAGCCTATTCCAGGGTTCTGTCACCCTCACAGGGGAAAAACTCCTCTTCATGTTTCCATGGAACTTCCTATGTCTCAACTTCCACCTATTGTCCCATGGCCTGTTATTAGGCATCACCCAGCAGAGCCTGGTTCCAGCCTCCTGGCACTCACCCTTTAAATATTAATAAACATTGATGAGTTCACCCCTCACACTCCTTTTTTCCAAGCTTATGAGCCCCAGCACCCTCAGTCTCTTCTCATACCACTGTGCTGCAGTTGCTTCAGTCTTAGGCTTCATATGTCAGATCTAAGGTGTGTTTCAATTTGGGGCTTCAAAACTTGCTAGACAGCATAGAAGAAATGCTTTTGGTCTGGTGGATCCTACAGCATGGGCAGGCTGTCCTAGTGCTGCAAAGCAGGACAAAGAGGTTCTGCTCTAATGAGGCTCTGTTTGTTGCAAACATTGATTTATGAGGCACTTGGAGAGCAGCAGTGGGAAGGGTGGAAGGGATCACTCAAGCAAGTGATTGCCATGAGAGTAGGCAAATCCCAGTCAGGGGGGCAGCATCAGGGCCAGTCCCACCACAGGCAGGTGGAAGCATGGATGCAGAATCATAAAATTGTCAGGGCTGGAAGGGACCTCTAGGATCATCTACTTTGAACCCCCCTGCCACAGGCAGGGACACCTCACACTAGATCAGGTTGCTCAGAGCCCGGTCAGGCCTGGTCTTAAAGACCTCCAGGGTAGGGAGAGATGTTGTTGTGGAGGTTGCCTGAGTTGGCCCTGGCTTATATTTGGCATCCTGCACCCATTCTGCCAGTGCTGCTGCCCTTATTGGTGCTGGCACCTCCCTTCCCCTTCCTTCCCCTCCCAGGTTTTGCATTGTGGCTCCTGTGCTGCGTATAGAAGAAGGTTCTGTTTCTTGTTCATTTGCAATACTAGTAGCACTTGGTTTAAATTTAATTTTCTTCTTTCCAACAAGCATTTTTTGGCAGTGCCTTCTTTGCCCTTCAGCTGTTTTAAATGTTTACTTCTCGTTTTGCACATGTTTGACAAGGGCAGCACTTACACAATTCCTCTCTGAATAATTCCCTTTCTCCCTAGAGCCAATAAAGTCAAGAGATTATAAAATGAGGCACTGCACTTCTGTGTTAAGCATCTAGGTTGCCTGTCTTGTTTCTCTACTCTAGAAGACAGTGCTGGGGTATGAAATTTGGAGGGAACTTATGGTCCAACAAGCTCATGTGTTGCAGCCAGCTCCTTCAAAATGCCTTTTTTTTTTCTTTCTTTTTTCAGTGATTTTTTTTTTTTCTGGCACACAAACTCATCTTTGAGGAGAAAAAACTTGAACTTCTCTTGTTCTCTAAGGCTTTAAGATGTAACTAAGTAGGATGTGCCTACCCAAAAGAGCAGCAGGGCACTGCCAGCTCAGCATGCCAACAGGGATGGGCATTCAACAACGGGATGGGCAGAGTCCAAGGGGATGGAGCTCAACAAATCCAAGTGCCAGGTGCTGCACTTTGGCCACAACAACCCCATGCAGAGCTACAGGCTGGGCTGGGAGTGGCTGGAGAGCAGCCAAACAGAAAGGGATCTGGGGGTGCTGATTGACACCTACCTGAACATGAGCCAGCAGTGTGCCCAGGTGGCCAAGAACAAAACAACCACCCAGCTCCTCACAGTGTTTTCAGGTGACCTGGGAAGCAAGCTGCTTTCTTTTTTCCATTACTAACTTTACAAACAGTGAAATAAGAGCCATCACATAAAGTATGCACCTCAAGAACTGGTGTGGTGTCTGTAGAATAGCCGTAATTCACTCAAATTCTCTCTAAATTGGGCACAAATTGTTGTGGTTTGGAGTTCTAGCCTGAGCCAGTAGCTCCAATGACAACAAAGAGCTCCTGCTTTCTTCCTATGCACAAATGGAGTTAGGTGCACCCACTGTTTGACCACCACTTCAACTTCATTGGAGTGGAAATCTTCTTTTCACTAGCCACCAATGCCTGAAATTTGCAGCTGCCTTGTTGGTCACATCACAAATATGAGCTGAAACCCTGCCATAAGCAAAACTCTCCTGGATTTCACTAGAGCCAGGTTTTCCCCTATGGGATCCTTTGGTTCTTCCACCATCTATCTAACTAATTGCTCTAAGGAGATTAGCAAAGGGCAAGCATAAAAGTCAGTTGTGAAGTCCAAAGTGAGCTATTACCTGCAATTCAGTTTCCAGGAGGATTCTTATGGAGAAAGCTGGAGCTTTGAAACCTACAGGGGAAAGGAGCACGAGAGGGCTGCAAACATTGCTATGAGCAAACTGAGTTTGGAGTTCAAATTACTGTGCAAAGAAGGATTCTTAAATTGATTTTTTTGTTTGTTTGTTTGTTTAAACTTTCAGAATAGTATTTCAGATCTGCAGCTTACATACTGGGAAAACTACCTGTGACAATCAAAAGAAACAGGTGGATAACAAGTTATCCATGGGACAGCAATGTGCCCTCATGGCCAAGAGGGCCAATGGGATCTTGAGGTGCATTAAGAGGAGTGTGTCCAGCAGGGAGGTTCTCCTCTAACTCTACTCAACCCTGGTGAGACCTCATCTTGAGTACTGCATTCAGTTTTGGGCTCCCTGGTTTAAGAAGGACAGGGACCTGCTGGAGAGGGTCCAGTGGAGGGCTACGAGGATGATGAGGGGACTGGAGCACTGCATGGTGAGGAGAGGCTGAGGGTCCTGGGGCTGCTTAGTCTGGAGATGAGAGGACTGGGAGAGGATCAAATAAATGTTCCTAAATATCTGAGTGCTGGGGGTCAGGAGTCAGGGGATAGGCTCTTACTCCCTGGGATAGGACAAGGAGCAATGGATGGAAGCTGCAGCACAGGAGGTTCCAGCTTAACACAAGGGACAACTTCTTTATGTAAGGGTCACAGAGCACTGGCACAGGCTGCCCAGAGAGATTGTGGAGTCTCCTCCTCTGGAGCCTTTCAAGGCCTGTCTGGATGTGTCCCTTTGTGAACTAAGATAGACTGTCTGGTCCTGCTCTGGCAGGGGCTTTGGACTTCATGATCTCTTTGGGTCCCTTCCAACCCCTGACATCCTGTAAGCCTGTTGAAATTCCCTGGGTCTCTTCTTCACCTGAAACAAGTGATGGGCTTGACATTGATTTGCACAGAGATGCTGGCTCTCTAACAAGGTTTTGTCACCAAAGAGCTTAGTACAAAAGTGTTTAGCCATCTACGTGCAGGACTTTCTGCACTTCTGAAAGCAAATAATCATGGAATCAGTCAGGGTTGGAAGGGACCACAAGGATCATCCAGTTCCAAGCCCCCTGCCATGGGCAGGAACACCCTACCCTAGATCAGGCTGGCCACAGCCTCATCCAGCCTGGCCTTAAACACCTCCAGGGATGAGGCTTCCACCACCTCCCTGGGCAACCCATTCCAGTCTCTCACCACCCCCATGCTGAAGAACTTCTTTTCTAACATCCAGTCTGAATCTACCCATTTCTAGCTTAGTTCCATTCCCCCCCAGTCCTATCCCTACCTGACAGCTTAAAAAGTCCCTCCCCAGCTTTCTTGTAGGTTTTCTTGAGATGAAAGGCCACAATAAGGTCACCTTGGTGCTGCCTTCTCTCCAGACTGAGCAGCCCCAATGCCCTCAGTCTCTCCTCATAGGAGAGGTGCTCCAGCCCTCTGAGCATCCTCATGACCCTTCTCTGGGCACCCTCCATCATATCCATAGCCCTCTTGTAACAGTGGCTGCAGAACTGGACTCAGTACTCCAGGTGGGGTCTCACCAGTGCAGAGTAGAAGGGGGAGGACATAGCTATGTTTGAGTAAGCATTTGCTAGTGACTGCTCTGTGAGTCCAGACACCTCAGACTTCAATTTGCCAGAAAGAAACTTCCTTTTAAAAGTGTAAGGTTTGTGTTCTTTTAACAACATCTTAGAGCAGTTTGTGCTAAGCTGGCCTGAAATCAGTACTGGACAGAAATATATCACAGTTGAAATGCAGTTTGCTTTCTTTCCAGTATCTGAAGGGGACCTACAGGAAGGCTGGAGAGGGACTATTGACAAGGTCTTGTGATGCCAGGACAAGGGGCAATGGGTTTGAACTGGTAGAGGGGAGATTTAGACTGGATATCAGGAGGAAGTTGTTTGCATTGAGGGTGGTAAGGCACTGGCTCAGTTTGCCCAGGGAGGTTGTGGCTGCTCCCTGCCTGGAGGTGTTCAAGGCCAGATTGGATGAGGCCTTGAGTGAGCTGTGCTAGTGGGAGGTGTCCCTGCCTATGGCAGGGGGTTGGAACTAGATGATCCTTGAGGTCCCTTCCCACCTTACCATTCTATGATTCTTTACATTTGCAGAGCAGCACACCAGTTATGTCCTTTACCATAACATGCATTTTCCATCTGGCCTCAACAATGTCAGTAACACTAAGCTGTAGTTTTCTTAGTCCTCCTTTCTTTCTGAGGAGGTTTTGCACAAGCCATTCCTCTTCTGTGCAGGCATAGCAGGTGCAGAATGGTTATGCAATTGAAATTCTAGTATATAGATATTTTTGATTTTCAAGTGCTCCATCATTCTCTTTCCACTGCCTCACTGTGGCTCTGTAATTGATTTTCCTGTCAGCTCCAGCACTGCTTTAGACTTCCAGCAGTGGCATTTGCTCCTAACTCTTACACACAGCTATCAACTGTACCAAATATAACATCCCCATGTCAGCTCACCTGGTCACACTTGGAACAGCTCTGTGGCATGCGTTCAGGGGTGTAGAGAATTACTTTTGCAATCGTGGCTTGGCAAAGAGAAGTCCAGGGAAGGATGCCCAGATGAGAATGAGTCTGTCAGACTCATTTTCTTCTTGCTTTTAAGGCTGAATTAATTTTGTCAGTTTTTCCAGGAAGTAGAACATACAAATTTTTTGATACTTAGCTGGAAACTGAAATGCATTTTACATTCCTGAGGTATAAAGAAAATAAAATAAGGTCTGATTGGCTTCTTACCACCCTCTGCATGTTCTGCTGACCAAACCCAAGGCTGGTCAGGGCAGGATAGTACCCTGCTGTCTTCAGACAGCCACCTAAATGTGGTGTGAAAGTTTCCAGGTTATTAGCTTCCAGGGACAAGGTTTAGTTAGTTTTCCTTCTTGTAGGACACCTCACATGCTTTTGGTGACTCTGAAAAAGTATTAACTGTTGTTAAGGTCAACACTCTCAAGATACCTTCTCATTGTAGGTAGCAGGGCTGAACATCACTGTATGTTGGGACACTTGTCAGGAAAGTAGATGGATCCTCTGGGTCTCTGCTGGGTCTCGCTACACTTTCATGTGTACAGAGGCCCATGGACAGAGGAATCAGTGCAGCCTCAGCAAGTTTGCAGATGACACCAAGCTGTGTGGCACAGTCGACTTGCTAGAGGGCAGGGATCCATCCAGAGGGACCTGGACAGGCTGCAGAGCTGTGCCCAGGCCAACCTTATGGCATTCAACAAGGCCAAGTGTAAGGTCCTGCAGCTGGGTAGGCACAATCCCAAGCACAACTCCAGCTGGGTGGGGGATGGCTGAAAGCAGCCCTGAGAAAAAGGCCTTGGGGGTCTGGAGTGATGAAAAGCTCAA
>VWZE01014980.1:0-32411 GCA_013396675.1 Eubucco bourcierii
AGGTCCCTTCCAACCTTACCATTCTGTGATTCTGCAAGTAAGAAAATCAGGAGGTTTTTGTTAAATCTTCTGAGTGAGCATCTGCAGTGCATAGATATACATTACTAATATACTGTCAACAGTGTTTTCTCCAAGCCACAGTGGTATCAAGACTCAATTTCTGAAAATCCAAATTTATATACTAAAAGTTAAAGGCACATTCCAACACAAATAAATTGCTTCCCTGTTTTGCCATACTATCCAACTGTAGGAAGAAGAAAATCAGGAGATTTTTGTTAAATCTTCTGACTGAACATCCATAGCATATAGATATGAGTTACTAATATATTGTTCACAGTGTTTTCTCCAAGTCACAGTGGTATCACACTTTAGAGAGATACACATTAACAACTGATTTGCCATGGGCCTGAAATCATGGACTCATAACCCAGCTGTATTTCTGGAATAAGTTTCTCCTTCTGTGTGCAGTTTAGTGAAACCCAAGATATGGGCAAAACAGCCTATATTAGTACAGGAGTGCAAGCTGCTGTTGAACTGCATGTGTAAAACATAAGTCACAACAGAGTAATGAAAAACAATGCTGTTTGTCACAAAGAGAAACCAGAGAAATAGCTTGTCCTGCAGGAAAAAAAAACCAGAGAAAACTATTTGAAGGACAGGTTACAAGACTGGTGTGCAGTGAAGAACACAGCATGGACTGTGGTCCAGTAACATGAGAAGCAAGGAGATTTTTCCACAGACTTTTGTGAGAGTGATCTCATACTCTGCACTCAAATATTGTGTGTCCTCAAATCACATCACAATATGACCCTTCACATACTCTGAAGTATTTGGGCACCAAAGCATGTTAAAGCACTCGGGTGTTTGATGTAGCAAATACTCTGTAAGTCCTCTTGAAAGGGAAAGTAAAAAAATTATTTTTTTATGCATTCATCATTGCTTGCTTGAACATGATGTTCTCAATGGCTTTCCTCCTGCTTCCTAGAGAGAAAATTTCTTTCATAGTGCTCCTCACAGTGTCCATATTAAATTCAGAGAACACACTCTCTAAGTCATAGTGGGTTTGAAATCTTGAATGGGGACCCTTCACAGAATTCCTTGCAGACTTAGGCACACCATAAATCAAACTCTGTAACTGGAAAACCATTTTGTCATCTTCTGTTCACTACATGAATGACTTAGTAAAGTTTTGTTTGCAAATAGCAATTTACTAGCACTAACAATTTGTGCTGGTTTGAGGTGAATTAGAATATTTTAATAAAAGAATTATATTATTGGCTGTGAAAAAGCAAACACTGTTGATGTCTGCTGCCCTCATAGGCTTGCTGAGATGGATAAGAACAAGAACACAAACATAGAGAACACAGACTCAGAGAGTCTCAGTCTCTCTCTAGCTGAGAATTTTGTCTGCTGGTGTCTCTGCTAACCTAATTAACCACTCTGCTTCTGATTTCCCTGACCAATCCCCCAGACTCGTCTTGCATGTAACTCAAACCCCAGGGTAAGGTAGAGGGATCAAAAGAAGGTGGAAGGGTGGTTGGGAGCCCCTCCTGGGGACTCTGATTTCTGGCAGGGGGATTGTGTTTCTGTATTCCCTTTAACTTGTCTATGTCTGTAACTATTCCTGTCTGTTGTGTATATCTCTGCTTGTACATTGTGCTGAGCTGTAAATAGAGCTTCAGTCCTTAACTTCCAGCTGGCTGAGTCTAGTCTGGGGGATTTTATAAAGTGGGGAGCGGGGAGGGACAGGGAACTCCCACACAATCACATAATTGAAGCTGATTTCAGTGCCACAGGAAAATCAAATCTTGAAAGACACTGAATCACTTTTTATTCTCCCCTTTTCTCACAAGGGGAGAATAAATTTTCCCCTTTTTTAATAAACTGTGTTTAGCAAGGACAGCTATCACTAATAACCTTGTTTAAAGTGTTTTTTGTCCTCTGATAATTTTCCTAGAACATCCATGTTTGCCAACAGCAACCTGGATTATATTATACTGCGGCAATTCTGTTGCCAGAAGTCACTTGACAGTATTTTAGGGGAAGCTTCTGTAAATAATAATTGAGCATATAGAGATTTTGAATAGAAAATTTTATTCTCTCTTAGTGGTTTAGAAGCATTTTCCCCATCCATCCAGCATCTGTGACAACATGACAACACAGTCTCTAAGACACATCAGCATATGAGGACAGTGAGACATGTCTGGCAAGAGTCATGTAGACCTATATAGCATGCTCCAGAGTCTAGTTATGATAATGAGGTATGTTGTGTTTCAATGTATTCTTAATTAGTGACAAAAATGATAAAATTGCAGGACTGTTGTGGGGCACTCCAAGATCCCTTCCCCTATTCATTCAGCAGCAGTCTGAATGGGGAAAGATGAAGGCGGGAAGTTGTTTTCCCCTGCCTGTGGGCTTGAAAGGGGAATGGCAAAAGACCTTTTCCTCTTGCTCCCACGCCTGGGAAAGCCCACAGTGGATTGTGTTTGGTTAGGTTCATTGTGCCCAGTATATGCTGGCACTGGATACAGTGTCGAGGAAGGAATTCAATGGAGTGACCAGAAAGCACACGTGAGTCCATCAAGTCATAGAATCGTAAAATAGTAAGGCTGGAAGGGACCTCAGGGATCATCTAGGTCTAATCCCCTGCCATAGGCAGGGACACCTCCCACCCAGTCCTTTGGGTCTGTTTGGTCTATGTAGTTCCACTTGGAGAGAGTTGCCTGTGGCACCTGGACCCAGTTTCTCCTTGTACCAGCGTACCCTGGTTTCCTGCTCCCTATCCCTGAGCTGGAAGGAGCTGCCTCTACCATAAACTGCTGCTCTTCGCAGGAACACGCCAGCAGTGCAGCTTTTCCCTGTGCTGCTAAGGCAGTGCTGCTCCATGAGATCTGCCTCATGGGAGCTGTGTCTGCAGACACTTTGACTTTGGCAGCTTACATTCATGTTGGACTTATGTTGCGTGCTTCAAAGCTGGAACTTGCATTTTCCAGAAGCTGCCACAAAGGAGGGACCATCTCCAAACTGCTATTCTGCCTTCATGAGTAAATCTGGTGCTCTCTTGGCCTTTCCCTAGGGCTCTTTGATTCCTAAGTGGGATAAAGCCATCTTGCAGCTTAGCTTTTTCCATTTTCTGACTTTCCTAGATTACCAAAATTGCCCACAAGCATCCTTGTGAAAATTCCCAACCAAATTAGAACCTGTAAATAAAATGTAACTAGTTTTGTACTTTGGGGAAATAAAACTTTGGACTTGGGTAAAAAAAAAATAATTAATTTTTGTAATTTCTGCCTTGTCAAATTATTTCCCAATCAAATCAAAGACATGCTGTAGAAAGCATAAGAGAGTTGTACCAGTGGCTGTATGGATCTATTCAGAGGATAGCAGAACAAACTGTCAGTGAGAGATTAAGCTTGTAGCTGCTTATTGTATCAGTGACAGATTTAATTTATCAACCAACTAAGAACCTTAACAATCCTATGTGTGATTTCTAATCATGTTACTCCCTCTAAAATACAGAAACAAGAAGAAATTTCCTTCAGGATTTTTTATTTTTCCAATATCACTTCACAGCAGTGAAGAAAACAAAACCCCCAGACTTTCTCTGTACTTGAATACAAAAAGAAAATCACTGTTCAGCCACAGGTTCCTTGAAGGGCCCACCCTTTTGTCAGCATTTCAAAACAGAAAGCAAAGAAAATTGTCACAGTGTATAGTAAAATAAAATTTGGACAGCTTTGGCTGGAGGGAAAGAAGGCAGACATGCCCTCCTGTATGACCTCCTCAACAGACAATGCTGTCCAGGCAAGGGACAAGAGAGACAAGATTCACGGTTTCTCTCTTTTTCTGTGAGCCATGCAGGGCAAATCCATCCAGAATCACGTGTATCTATATGGGGACCAAGGATTGGTTCATTAGACTCTTTATCCACGGTGCCAAACGCTCTATATTCATGCTGCAACAATCCTGCAGTGTCTTCCCGAGTTAAATGCAAGGAAATCATCCCCTTCCTGATACTGTCATTCCTCACCTTGATATCCGCTTATAGGGATAGCAGAGTGGATGTAAATCAGCCCAGGCTCACAGAAGGAAAAGATCTTCAAAACGAACTTTTCAAATATGTTTGTACATTGACCTACAAAGTGCTGAAAGAGAGCTGTGAGTTGTTGGGGGAGGGGCAGGAGATGTTTCTTCAGTCCTTTCCACACAGTGGATGAAGACTGCCATCTATTGCTGCTGGTACTGTACGCATGGAGTCCTGCTGAATTATTCTGAAGGAGTTCGCATCTCTCTACAGCTAATAGCCAAGGAACAAAGCTCTTCGCATGCACGTTTTTCTTCACTTTCAGGCTTTTCTGTAAAAGACATCTAACACATTCATGTACTGAGACAGAACACACTCTTGGCATCCGAAATCTCTGTTAATTTTTAAATGCATGCATTCTTTGTAGAACAAAGCCTTATGGGTATCTTTCTTGGGATAAAAGGAAGGTGTAGTCCTCAACCACATAAATGTACCAGCAAAGAAAAGGAAATTAACTCATGTTTCAGCCATCTGTAAAACAGACATGAGTCATAACCAAGAATTACATTCTCTCAGTGCATTAATAAGAGATTACATACATCATCTGGATTTCTTGAAATGAAACCTAAGAGCAATCAACTCAAAATGCAAAGCGCAGTTACAATGTAGCTTTGAGGGGGAAACGGTGTTGTTAATTGAGCTCAGCGACATTCATTTCATGGACAAGTTTTTGTCATAAGCAAGGGATAAGAGACAGTCATTAATCCTCCTTAGACCTTATTTGTAGGTGAGGATCTACTTAAGCAAAGAGAAAAAGTATAAAGGGCTTGATAAGTGCTAGTTCCTCTCCAGCTCCTTTATGAATGGCAGAATTGAACCTATCATCTCAAAAAGAGAGACTTAACAGGGAGATTTTCCCAGGAAGAAAGGTCATGTCACACACTGTGAGAGTGCCAGCCAGGGCAAGGACTCCTGTCAGCCTAATATCCAATTTAACGCAGGGATTTCACAAAAGTGCCATAAGTTTGAAATCTTTCCTCGATATTTAGGCTGAAACACCACTTAGCTGTGACATAGCCAGTTACATGGCACAAGGATGTAGCATTCAGCAGAGGGTATGGGCCAGGTTCCTTAGTATGCATCAGCATACTTCTGAAAACTCTGGGCTTACACACAGTGTCTGGGGACTTGTTGCATTATCTTTTGTGATCAAAAAGCATAAAATCATAGAATGGGAAGGTTGGAAGGGACGTCAAGGATCATCTAGTTCCAACCCCCTGCCATAGGCAGGGACACCTCCCACTAGCACAGCTCACTCAAGGTCTCCTCCAACCTGGCCTTGAACACCTCCAGGGAGGGAGCAGCCACAACCTCCCTGGGCAACCTGTTCCAGTGTCTCACCACCCTCACTGCAAACAACTTCCTCCTAACATCCACTTTCAATCTCCCCTCTGCCAGTTCAAACCCATTGCCCCTTGTCCTGGCATTGCAAGACAAAATCGTTGTCACCTGCCCAACTATGTTACAAGTTTAATTAAATGTTATCTGATAGCCTGTGTATAAAGCTATGCATATATGTGGCACAGACATTGTGTACAAGGCACACAAGTGGATCTCTAGGACAGGAGCAGACACCAACAACAATCAGTTATCTTACTTGTACCCTTAAGCCAAACAAGTAGCAAGGGTCAATTCTTCTTTCTCCCCCAGACATTAATGAAAGTATCTGAAAGAAGAATTTTGTATGCTTTACTATCAAATGTATTCCAGTAACTGAAGGGGGCCTGCAGGAAGGTTGGGAAGGGACTATTTACAAGGTCTTGCAAGTGCACAAACACCTGTGGGTACCTGTTTATCACATTGGGAGGGGACATAATGACCCAAGCCTTTATTTTCCCTCTCTTCCCCCATCAGCAGAAGGGTGGCGAAAACCAAGACACGTTTTAGGCCTATCGACCTTCCACAGTACAGCTAAATTACTATTACAGCTCAAACTTTCAAGTGGATTATAAAAATCCCTGATTACAAACCAATGTTGATATCTTATTTACACATTTTAACCTAACATGCTATTTTATTTTTATACTCTATTCCCTAATTAACAATACACTCTTCAAGGTAAAAAAAAAGTGGCTATAGCTGAATTCATTTACTTGTAGTGAACAGAGGAGCTTCTGCTTCTAATTAACAAGCTCTCTTAAGCGTCTAGCTTTTCTCTGTCTACATTTCTTCAAAACAAATATCCTTAATGTACCCAAGAACAGGTGCCAGGTTCTAACTACAGTGAGAGGACGCAGAACAAGAAGCTGCAGTCAAAAGAGAATCAGAGTAGGGGCAGAACAGAGGAGAGCAAGGGCAAGCAATGTAGCTGTGAAGAGGCGAGGTCTGGTTGTGAATCCATCTCTAATCTCTTACGTGGTCACAAAAGCACTCAGAAGCAACTTTTATCCAAGATCCATTATGGTTAGGCAAGCTTACAGTAAATGCTCTGCAATGTAACTGAGATCCCTTTTGTACTAATAATTCGTGCTTGTTGTTTCTTGGGGGCATATTTTTAGCTTTCTTTACTCCCCTCAGAAGATTTTAGGAATGTATCTGATTTTAATCACTTACAAAGTGTTCAGAATGTGTTGCTGGTTTACATGTGTATCTTCTAATGTCATATTCTAAATAGAAAACTAGTAGTTTTAGCAGTGCTGGTTGAAATACCCTGGACAAAACAAAAGTTTTCAAAATAATGAATATTTTCACCAGTAGTCAACTGCTATAGAAAGGAATACAAGCTCTGATAGAGCCTGTGATGCAAGTGAGGTTTTAATTTGCATGAAAAGCAACTATGACCTTTTTTTCCCCTCAGTTTTCTGTGTTTCTTTGTCACTGCAGTAAAGAATGTAAGTTAAAATGTGTGCTATCAAACCTATGCTATCATCCAGGGCCACGAAGATGATCAGAGGGCTGCAGTAGCTCTCCTATGAGGACAGGCTACAAGAGTTGGGGCTCTGCAGCCTGGAGAAGAGAAGGCTTCCAGGAGACCTTAGAGTAACCTTCCAGGATCTGAAGGGGGCTACAGGAAGGCTGGGGAGGGACTATTAACAAGGTCTTGCAATACCAGGTCAAGGGGCAATGGGTTTGAACTGGCAGAGGGGAGATTGAAAGTGGATGTTAGGAGGAAGTTGTTTGCAGTGAGGGTGGTGAGACACTGGCACAGGTTGCCCAGGGAGGTTGTGGCTGCTCCCTGCCTGGAGGTGTTGAAGGCCAGGTTGGAGGAGACCTTGAGTGAGCTGTACTAGTGGGAGGTGTCCCTGCCTATGGCAGGGGTTTGGAACTAGCTGATCCTTGAGGTCCCTTCCAACCTTACCATTCTATGATTTTGTGATCTTCAGCAGTGGAAATTGGTATCAGTATACGTACCAGCAGTTATTCAGCATTGCAAAAATGTGAGCCAAATTATCTCATATCAGTAATATTTGCCACAGCAATTTGAAGAACTAGGAGTTGAATGCATACACATTTTTAATTTGTCTCTCTCTTTATCAGCAATAAACCTACAAAATACTTAATCATTTATGATTAACGGAACACTAAATCTATTCTTTGTCTGTGAAAAGCTGGTCTCATTGTGTAGGCAGACATTTTACCTAGAAAGTAATTATATTTTTCTTTATTTCAGTTCATGCAATTTCATTTTCTTTGTGTGTGTGCACATGCCTACAGAAATGCAAACGCAGACTTTGTTCTACAGCAAAATCAATTAAATTAAAGTAACTTAAGGAACATTAAACCTATGCAGAAGAAACCAAGAAAGACAGATAAGTTAAAACAAACAAACAAACAAACCAAAACATAAAACTTTCAATAACCTTGCTGAAAAGGAGGTATGGAAAGCCAGGGCCATGGAAGAGAGCCTTCAAAGTCTGCTAAAGGAGTTTGTTAATCCCGTGGCAGGAACGTTTGGAAGGTGTCACTTCGCTGCCTACTACAGCATTTTGTGTGCCGTAGAGAATCTTTATTTAAAATTCCACCCTTTTTAGTGCACAAGGTGATCTGAGGACAAAGGGTGCATTTAACACAGTTGTGACTCATCCTGTGGCTGCTCATACATCTCAGCTGACACTAAGACCAGCAAGGGCAGGACTGGCACAGCTCTCTTTCCCTCAGCTCTTGAAGAGTGCTGAAGGAAATATAGCTGATCTTACTCGTGGATAGACAACTGGTTTGCTACAGAGCTTTTTGCAACTGTGAGTTTTCTTTTCTTCAGTGGCAGTTGCAAAACCAAAGCTGGGACCAGAGACTCCTTTCTGTATCATTGGGTGACTTTCAGCACTGTTTACTTATGATGTCACTATGAGCAGAGTTATACTCTATGGAAAACCATAAATGAGAATTCTATAAAATGGCAGCTAGGGGAGAACACTTTTTGTGTTTCAAGGCAAACATATTGTTAATGGGCTCTTAAAGTTTTATGAACAGATAGATCTGTGATGGTAAGGTCTACAAAGATGAATTTTCATTTAAAACTTTATTTATTTTTTTCCCAGAAAATAAAAATTGTATTTTCCCACCAGAAATCATGGCAGGGAGGGAAGTATTACTGTTTTTTCTCTTGATTTTGATTTAGCTTTCTAAAGTTCTTGAACTTCCACTCTGAAACATACAGATCTGCAAAAATCTGAAGATTATTTTTCTTATTTCCACCACTTATTTCCGCTGCTGTCACTAGGCAAAGGTCCTGCATGGTGAGCAATGTAATTTTCCAAATCTTGGCTGTAGATACCAACTAAAGAATGGGAGCTGCAGAGTAATATTCCCAATACCTCTAACTAGCTTAACTTCTCAAGTCCTATTTGTCCTGGAGTACAAAAAAAAAAAAATATTCTGGAAATAAACTTTTTGCATTGCAATCTACTTAAAATGAATCAGAGTATTTCATTTCAGTGCCCAGGGAGGTTGTGGCTGCTCCCTCCCTGGAGGTGCTCAAGGCTGGATTGGATGAGACCTTGAGTAGCCTGTACTAGTGGGAGGTGTCCCTGCCTATGGCAGGGGGTTGGAACTAGACAATCCTTGGGGTCCCTTCCAACCTTACCATTCTATGAATCTATTTTGTGTAAAACATTTAAGAAATACAAACAAGTTCTGCAATAACATGTAGAAAACCTTTCTTCAGTCTGAATTACAAAGCACAATGTGTCTGACAACTGTTAGAATTGATAAGTAAATAAAAAAGTTAGAATTTATAAGTACTTTCAACTGTTTTAATGCAGTATAATATAATGGACTCTAAAGGGAGGGAAAAAAATACCAAAACATGAGACAATGGGAGAATGAAAATCTTATTTTCTTCCCTTCTGTTTTTCATCTCTGTCTTGTTTTCCTTTTGTCTTTTTAGGTGAACAGTATTAACAGATGAAGTTTGACTTTTTCTATTCTATTTTAGTGGGAGGTTGGAACTATGGAGGGGGGTTGGAATTACATGACCTTTGAGGTCCTTTCCAATTTACCGTTCTTATGATTCTATGATTTCTATTTCCAGATTAGCAGTAAAACTATCTATTTTTTTTTTAATGAGGAAATTAAAAAAAAAAAAAAAAGGGAATACATTTTTATGGTTCACCTGCTTTTGTGGGGGCAATTTAGCATAGTCTGTTTCTTTTTATTTTAATGTAATTAATTCTGAATGCACTAATATAAAACAAACAAACCAAGTTGACCCGTATCTTCATAATCAAATTTCTCTGTCTCTTCTCTCCCTTTGTTGCCAGATGATCTACATGAAATGCAGATACCTCACAGCAGTCTGTCCTTACTACCTCAGGCAGTGCAGCAGGCAGCCTCTTTCTGTTGTCAGCTGGGCATTGATTTTATAGGCAAGACTTCCTTAAGCAGAAAGGCCCAAGAAAGCTATGACAAATCAACTAAGGTTGGAAGTTAATACGCTTGCCTTTTTTTTCTCTCAACAACTAACCAAACCCAATTTAGATTCATTTCACTAATGAATGACCATGTACATGCTGAAGCCTAATACACTTTCGTTTACGTGAGCTACATTCATATCTTCAATTGATTATCACCATAAGAGCCTGAGACTTCTCTTGCAAAGTAGTACTTAGAGACTGGCAATTCCCATTTCACTGATAACTGAGTTTCCTAAGGGTGGACTTTCCTTATTTCTCTCTTCCAGTTACTGCACTTTCTAGATGTAGCCCTACTATTTCTCTCCTTTTCTTGAAGGCCTTTGAGGATTTCATTACCTAAATATCAACATTCAGGTGCTTAAACTTTTAGACTGCAGGGTAAAAAAAAACCAAAAAACAAACTTTTTTAAAAAAAAATGTATATATAGCTGACCTATATTTTGTTTTTCCATTGATCTGTTTGCCAGTGGGCTTCTCTCCTTAGAGATCATAAAATAAGAGCCAGTAGCAATGGCAAGACTGGATTTAATCTCTGCACCTATCCCCAGGCAAATCAAACTACGCCTGATCTATTTCTGACAGCTGTTTGCATAACTGCTCTTAAATTACCCTCTAAAGTTGATATGCCTTGTAAGCAATCTATTTTAGTGCTTTACCATAGAAATATTAATATCTTCTCCTCTGCATTGCGTTCCTGACTTCTCCCACCCCTACTGACCCAAAACAACACAATATTTCCCTCTTCTTTTACATAGAATGCCTAAGTCTTCATTGATCTTCACTTTAAGGTTTTTTTCTCCAATAACACGTTAATTCTGTCTCCCATTCCGTCCCTTATGTTTCTTCTGGCAAGGTACACAAGACTGGACATAATAGTGCTGCTAAGGCATCCACTAGAGATATGGTGCATCCCACTGGTTTTATGGATTCCCTCAGTGGTTCACTTCCACAGTATTTGAAGGATGCTTTTCAGCAGAGTTTCTTCCTATTCACTGCATTCTTCAGCTTAACCCAGGCTGAATTCCTTGGCCGAATTGCTTCTTGCTTATTTTGAACCATTTCTTCAACTTCTCCAACTCTATCTTCTGAAGCAGGGTTCCCCAAACTCTTTTTTTTTTTTCCCCCACAGATGTTCCACTTAGTAAGTGTCACACCACATAATATATGTCTCTTTGACATATACCATGCAAGGCTTTAACAATGTAAAGTTACAGAGCAGAATTCAAGATTCTAAGAGACTTCATAGCCAATTTTTGCTTCTGACAGCTTCAGAAGACAGAAAAGAAACAGTCTTGTAGCTTAGTCTGTCTTTGATATCTTTCTTCTTTTAGTTCCTTGGTAACTTGACTGATCTGATTCTGCCTCTAAACTCCCATGTTTCTTTGTTCAAATGAGTCTTTACTAAGAACTAGTGAAAAAAGAAAAACAGAAATGATAGATCTTTTCCCCCTCTACATTTGAAGTGAGGAAGGGACATTAACACTGCACATTAACACTGAGGAAGAAGGTCCAAGGGTGGAGAGAAGATAATAATATGACAAATAAAGGAGGAAACTATATGATGCAGTTGTCTGTGACTTTTGCCATGTTGCTTTTAAAACACGGCTGAAAACCCGAACAGAGTAAATGCCATTCTCTTTTGCTGGGCAGTGTTTCATACTGACTTTTCTTTTTGAATGTTGAGTTTGTTTCTATTCAACATAAGTTGTTATGGAAACTTTGGCTTTCTAGTTCAGTAATGAATCTGCCAAAACCTCTTAATTAAGAAATACCTGTGGCTGTACCATATATTGTATTATATTTTGATCCAAAAAATCCTGATCACTACATTGATAAGGTCTTTACTGAGTTAATGTTCTGTGCTGATAATACAATCACCTTCCAGAGATGAGATTAGTGTAGATAAAATATTGTATTATGAGATAATACAGATTTGATTTATCAGTTAAATATGTTACTACTTGGGTTTCACATCCTTTGTAGTATCATTTGCATTAATTTTGTCTGATCAACATATACTCCTTTGTCGCCATTAATGTCTTAAAGTAGACTTTAGATTTTTTTTTTAATCTCATTAATAATTTATGAGAAACAAGTTACAAGAATCCACTTAATTAAAAATTGTTTTGAGTAAATACAGCTGTGTGACTTGTCATGCTCAGGAGAGTATCTCATTGGGACAGGTGGAGGTATACATATCCATAATACAAATAGAATACTTCTGTGAGTGCCCATCAAGCGACTTGGAACAAAATAGCTGCAAGGTGCCAGTGGTTGAGGTGTGGGTGGTTCTGACAACAGGTAGGTAGGACTGCATTAAAAACTGTAATTAGGGTGCATGACCCTTCCTACTTTTTACTACTGTAAAGTACTTCCTACTTTACAGAAACTTTTTTAAGTTTCTGTAAACTTCTGTTGGATTTTACTCTCATATTCTTGATGGCTTCACCAAGGGCAGATCTTGCCTGACTAATCTGGCAGCTTTTTATGAAGATGTCACAACAACAGCAGACAAGGGAAGGGCAAATGATGTCATCTACCTGGACCTGAGTAAGGCATTTGACTCTGTCCCACATGACATCCTGGGCACCAAACTGGAAAACCATGGACTGGATGGGTGGACCACAGCTGGATAAGGAATTGGCTGGTTGGTGGCATGCAGAGAGTGGTGATCAAGGGCACAATGTCCACCTGGAGACCAGTGACAAGTGGTGTCCCTCAGGGGTCAGTACTGGGACCGGTGCTGTTTAACATCTTTGTCAGTGATGTGGACAGAAAAAAAATCAGTGCACCCTCAGCAAGTTTGTAGATAACACCAAGCTGGATGATCCTTAAGGTCCCTTCAAACCTTACCATTCTATGATCTATCATAATGAACATCCCAGGCTACAAGACTACAGCCAGTCACTAAACAACGGCAATGTTATCTAAGCCAGTCACTAATAGAAGGGCAATGTGCTATCTAATGTGAAGGGTACTTTATTCTACAATTGCCTTTAAAAACAAAGCAAAAAAATTTTTTTTTCCACTGTATCTCTTCCTGATATGGGAGACAAGATACTGGAAAACCTTACACCTGAATAACAAGTCAAAAACCATCTATAAAAAGTATTAACCATCCAAGCTAATTTAGTATTTGAACTTCCATTCTCCAGTTTCAGTTAAATACTATTTTTATAATTTGTGACTTGGTCACATTAATTATCTGCCTCCACAACAAGAGGGTCTACAAAACAGCTGGGACTATTTATGAAGATATGGTACTAGGACAAGAGGTAATGGCTTTAAACTAAATAAGGATTTAGATTGATAGATATGAGGAAGTTCTTTACTATGAGGGTATGGAACACTGGGCAGGTTGCTCAGAGAGGTCATGGAGGCATCATCCTTGGAGACATTCAAGGTCAGGGCTTAATGAGGCTCTGAGCAACCTGATCTAGTTGGGGATGTCCCTGGTTATGGCAGCAGTGTCTGATTAAATGACCTTTAAGAGTCCCTTCCAACCCACTTCTGCGAAATTGAAAAAACATTGGAGAATATGTCTAGAAACAGCCTGTCATCAGCTTTACAAATCCTAATGTGACGAGACACAAAGGAGATCTGTGATAGGACAAAGTATCACACTACTTAATAGTACTGTGCACAGTAATTCAGCTGCCCCAACCCCTGGCAATCCAGAGGGACTGCTCACAGCCTCCCTCCACCACCCTCTCACTGTGATTCCTTCCTGGTACCTCACAGACACAATATGTGGGCCAGCAGAAGGTGAGAAGGCAGATAAGGGAGCCATGCAAGCAAGGAGAGCCACAGAGAGAAAAGTGAAACACAGGACTGAAAACAAGCCTGTGCTACCAAGTATTAAACTACTCAGCAGAAGAATGGGATTATGTAAACTTACAAGTTGTTATTATTCTGTGTCCTTGTAGTGGAGGGGTAATTAATTAATGCAAGATGACATTTTTTAAAAAAAATAATATTGTTTATTAATAGTCAACATTCAGAACTCCCCACCCCAATCAGTAATTTTAATAACAATCAGTTCTTTACATCGGTCATGGAAACTTTATCCAGGTTCCAACAGGCTCTAGCAATAACCAGTGATGATATCCAACATGAACTGAACTCGATTGAACTGGCAGAGAATGTTTTGCAGTCAGTTACTGCTTGTGGTCAGTACTCTGCTTGCCCACTGGATGGACTCAGGGAGCTCCTTTCTGCTCACGGCAGAAGGCAGTGATGAATTACAAGAGGCTTGAAGTATAGAATCATAGAATGGTAAGGTTGGAAGGGACCTCAAGGATCATCTAGTTCCAACCCCCTGCCATAGGCAGGGACAAGTATTTACACACAAAATATTATCTCCTGACTCACAGGGCTGGCTACAGCTTCAGTACCCAAACGCTGTCAGGGAATTCTTGTCATCCACTGAGGCTTCTGGTTCCTCCCAGGCTGCTGGGAAAAGGAGGCAGACAAGCTCTGACCTGGTCCTCTGGAAGATCTGTGTATCTCCAGGATTTCCTGTCTTGGCAGGAGACCCCAAGGTTCAGACAGGATGTCTTGAGATGTGCAGTCTCAACACGGTGTCACGCTGGCTGTGCAGGCTGATCACATGCAGGTATTTCGAGCCTGATCCTGGTCACTGGAGTTGCACATGGCTCAGGATGCAGTGAGGTAGTAAACAAGGATGGATACAATAGCAGAGCACAGGTTGTGATCCCTGCTTGTCTCCTCTTATCCATACAACCTGAGACTGATGGGCCTTTGGACATAGAACAGCCAAGCAGAATGGCAGTTAGCCAAGCCTGACCACATCAGGTGAAGCCATAGGCTTGCTTTACCCTTTTTAGGGTAGAACACAGCCTTGCACAAGGCAGGCACAAACTGAGCCTGTGTACCTTGTTTACCACAGGCTGCAAAGGGCCAGGGTCCCCAGACTCAGCAGCTCCAGGTTTTGTCCTCTTTCCTGCAGTTACTTCTCCCTAAAACAGAGAGAGGGAGAGCAGAAAAATATTTCTGGGCATGTCAGTACATGTTCAAGCCTATTTTGGCCTGCTTAGGCCAGCCACAACAGTCCTGTCCCCACCTTTTACTCAAAAGTCTCTGGGAAAAGTCCTATTTGTCTTTGCACTTAGGAACTAAGCTAAAGTGTTAGTTGCAAACCGCAACACATTGTCACCTGTGGAGGTCTTTACCTACAAGTTGGACAATTCAGGCCATCAGGTGTCTGGTACAGCTTAGGAACTGCTGTCTTCTTGAGGCAGGGAGGTGGACTGAGAGTCCTTTATGTATTTTCTTGGTTTCTCTCAGCATATTTATTTCAAATTAATGTCTCTGAGATGCTGCAGAGACATCCTCCAATTATCTGTAAGCAGGTTTTGATTAAATTGATGAACAGTTCTATTTTTAAAAATGAGTTTTGGATTTTGGGATCACTAATGGATGGATGTGTTATTTCCTACAGGCTAGCACAGCTCTTGAGTAGCAGCATGGTTTTAGTAGAACCTATCAGCTGTAGTGCTCCAGTTTTTCTTCTTCTTCATTAAATTACAAAAGAATTAATAGAAATACTGACATGGATAGGTAGAATTTAGCTATGATAAAATAGAATTATGTACTTCAAATTATCAATACCCTTTGGACATATTGGGATTACTTTGGACTATTAAAAATGAAAATATATTCAAGAACACATTATTTGACAAAATAATGATAAATTTAATTTACAGGCTGATGGAAAATATTTGAGTAAATAAAAACAATCACAGATGCATGATTGATAACTTAGGAGGATTGTCTAATAGGATGATTTTTTAAATCCATTGTTAGCCTCCAACAGACAAAGACAGTTCCTAAGTGTTATATTGTTGTTTAAATTGGGTTTGACTGTAGTCAAGAGCTGTTCATCTGAAAACAGAGATGGAAAAAAAACAAAGGCTGAAATCATAGAATGGTAAGATTGGAAGGGACCTCAAAGATCATCCAGTTGGCAACCACCTGTCATAGACAGGGACACCTGCCACTAGTACAGGTCACTCAAGGCCTCATCCAACCTGCTCTTGAACACCTCCAGGGAGGTTGTGGAGCACAGAATCACCCAACATGATCTTTGATCACATTGGGTGATTCTGTGTTCCACAACCTCTTTGGGCAACCTGTGCCAGTGTCTCACCAAGCAGGCACCCTGCTTTTTGTCCACTGATTGAAGCATATGGAAAGGCAGAAAGTAACTTTTCTCATAGAGCTGTGAAGAAACTCAATGGAGGCAGAATTTAAATGAAGCTTTTTAGGGACGAAGTTGATTTATGCTCTTGAAATGCCTCAGGTGTGACAATAAAAAGAGCAAGCTTAGAGCTGGAAAACACACTGAATTCAGTTGAACCACCACTTGAGCTTCAGTATGGCTCACAGAGCATTTGTTATGTATGATTGATAAATACACATCTAGAAGTAGCATCAGAGCACAATTTGGCCTAATTTAATAATCTGTTAATTCAATACCTAATTATCTCTATTGATGTGTAACTACCATCATTATTTATCTTACTGAATGAGAAGGAAAGGTAGATAATTTGATGGATTTACAGATTCTTTTATTGAACATGCCAACTTCTGTAAATGCTTATTCCATGAAAACTCAAAATAAATCAAGGCAATACCATAGAACCTTAAATTCTATAACAAAGAAGAGGAAATTCAGGGGAGACCTCATTGCTCCCTACAACTACCTGAAAGAACATTGTAGCCAGGTGGTGTTGGTCACTTCTGCAAAGCAACCAGTGACAGAACAAGAAAACACAGTCTCAAGTTGGGCCAGGGCAGGTTTAGGCTTGCAGTTCTTCATGGAAAGAGTGATTTGCATTGTAACGTGCTGCCAAGAGAGGTGGTGGAGTCCCCATCCCTGAAGGTGTTTAAAAGGAGGCTGGATGAGGCACTTAGCACCACAGCCTAGTTAATTAGAAGGTGTTGGGTTGGACTCAATGATTTCCAAGGTCTTTTCCAACCTGGTTAATTCTGTGAAAACTTTTTTTTGGGGGGGGGTCATTTTTCTTCTGTGGCTATAATTTAATAAAGGTGCGGGGCTAACCCCTGCAAGAGGAATTTTACTAGCTTCCTAGAAGTCACTTATGTGATCAGCAGAGCAGGACATTTTGTAAAGCAAGCCCCAAAAATCCTACTTTGCAAAATATGTCAAAGTGCAGCTTCAATTACACAATACTGTACATGCAACTTCATTAGATTCTTATGTCCAAATACAGAGGTTTGATTGAGATGTTTCATTTGAATTTTCTTCAAAAGTAAGGGTACACTGTTTTCTAGTAAAGAAGCACTACAGGAGGCAATGGTTTGGGCTGAACTGGGGTTAATTCTGCTCAAAGCATCTTTCTAGTGCTGTGCATTGCATGCTGCACCTGAGCCTTGGTAGCGCAGCAGCATTTAGGCTGAGCTGAGCACACAGGCTGGTTTTTTCCAACATCTTCCCTTCCCAAAGGTACACTGAGAGGATACAGCCGAGCCAGCTGACCCAGACTGGCTACAAGGATATTCCATGCCATGTGAGGTGAGCTCAGGCAAGAGCCAAGTGAAAGGAATAAGTTTGGGAAGATTAATTCATGGCATCTGTCATCCAAGGGAACAAAATCTAGGGAGCCCTGCTTCCAGAGACCAAGCATCATCTCTCTGGTGGGAAATAGAGACTAACATCTCTCTACTTTTGCTTTCCACACAGCCTATTGTTCTGCTTACTGTCACTACTACCACTGTCACTACTGTTATATCACTCCTACCTTATCACTGGTTGTTATTATGTTTTCCCCCTCTCCCCTGTCCATTTAAGAAGGGGACTGACAGACTAACTTTGGTAAGCATTTGGCCTCCAGCCAGGGCCAAATCACCACATGCTGGTAGTCACTTGTAGTGTTTCACTGGAACACATCAACACAGGTGGTCTGCCAGCATGGAGAATCTAAGTCACAGGCACATCCACATTGCTGAAACCTGAGACTGAATTTGAACTTGGAAACTGGTGCAGAAGGGTGGATCAGCAGTGTACTTGATTCCAGATTGCTTGCCCTTGCTAAGGGAAAGAACTGTGTTTGGAACCAATAGGTAGTTTTCCTATGTGGCTTTTGGCATCATGAACTGAAAGAACGCAGCTTGCAGGTCACAGCTGTATCCAATATGTGTAACAAAATGAGCCTTACAATTGATTACCTAGAATGAGAATGAGCATATTCACCCCCTACAACAGGGCTGATTTCCTGTTAACATGCTTTAGGAACATGGAAGGGAGATCATCTGTGCACTTTTAATTTTCAGTGAGAAGATTTGGAGTGCTTGGTTACAAGATGCAAACAAAATGTATTACAGTATATGCAAAAAGATTTTTGAACAACAAAATTAAAAAGTGTGTGTAAACCTAGGAAACTGTTTGAGATATTAAAGCCAAATTCTGTTTTTAATAGACAAAGAAAGGTGAGACTAAAGGCTTGGTGGCTTCTCCTGTTCTTAATGGAGTAAAACCCTGAGCAGCTTCATAGTCATCAACTGCCCTGACCTAGATTAACACACTTAGAATCTCATCCCATAGTTGTTAAAGTCAGTATTAACTTAGTTATAAAACAAAACAGTGTTTTAGCTACTCTGCCATAAAAGAGTTTGAGATTTGGGTTTTATTCTGTTTCCCTTGTTAGGGATTCTCAGACGCTCACTCCATGTTCATTCAACTCTTCTCAAAACCTTGCACACAGGTTTCTTCCAGTCCTTTTCAAAAGCAAGCAAAAGCAAGCAGTTAGACATAGAGAAGCCCAGTCTAAGGGAGAAGACCCAGCCAGCACCCAGAGATGACATTAGAGTAAGCATCAACGATGGATCTGATGTACCCTAACAAACCGGGGGGCCACCAGGCCCCCCGGCCTTTGATCACCTCCACCACTCACCCAGTGAAACACCATGGGGACTCACCAGCAATGATGGTCACCAGCAGTGATGAGAGGAAGATCCCTCTGCCCAGTTGGGCAAGCTTGAGGCTTCTGCCCTTCCTGGCCTGATTATAAAGGAGATTGGGCAGGGAGAGCAAAGTGGTCGTCACACCTGGGGTGGGAGGAGACTCCAACAGAACCCANAAGAAGTGTGGGGTGGGAAACAGGAGGTGGTGCTGGAGGAAAGGGGGAGGTGCTGCTGAAAGGGAGATGGAGAGGAAGAGGATGGAGAGGGAAAAGGAAGGAGAAAAAAAGAGGAAGGTGGGGGAAAAGGAGATGGAGAAGATAGGAAGAAGATGTAAAGGAAGAAGATGTAAAGGAAGAAGATTGAGGAAAACAGGAGATGGACAGGAAAGGAGAGAAATGGGGGAGAAGGGAGGTAACAAACAAGTACTAAAAATGAAAGCTGGACTGTAGTGTTTGCATTGAAACCATCCTTTGTCATTTCTGCTTGGAGTAGTAACCAGATATCTTCACTGGCTCACTATGTTGGCTGAAGAAGAAGTCACACCTGCCTAGGAGGAAAAAATGAGGAAATAAAGAGAACGGAGAAATAAAAATGAAAAAACAAATGCAAGTTTCATATATATATATATATGTCCAAAATGTGAGGTCTCAACAAGTTCTTCATGAGCCAGCAATGTGCCCTTGTGGCCAAGAGGAACAATGGCATCCTGGGGTGCAGCAAGAAGGGTGTGTCCAGCAGGCCTAGGGAGGTTCTTCTCTCCCTCTACTGCGCCCTGCTGAGCCCACACCTGGAATACTGTGTCCAGTTTTGGGCTCCCCAGTTCGAGAGAGAGAGAGACCCAGTGGAGAGAGCCCAGTGGAGAGCCACAAGGATGATTAGGGGCCTTGAGCACCTCCCCTATGAAAAGAGATTGAGAGCCCAGGGTCTGTTTAGGAGAAGGCTGAGAAGGGACCTGGTCAATGTCTATAAATATCTGAGGGGTGGCTGTCAAGTGGCTGGGACCAATCTCTTGTCAGTGGTGCACAGCATTAAGCCAAGGAGCAATGGACACAAACTGCAACACAGAAGGTTTCACCTCAACATGAGGAGAAAATTCTTTAGAGTGAGGGTGGTGGAGCACTGGAACAGGTAGCCCAGAGAGGTTGTGGAGTCTCCTTCTCTGGAGACTTGCCAAACGCACTGGATGCATTCCTGTGCAGACTACTCTGGATGATCCTAGTTTAGCAGGGGAGTTGGACTCGATGATCTCTGGAGGTCTCTTCCAACCTCCAGTGTTCTGTGACTCTGCACATACATAAATAGCTTCCTGAGAGCAATTCACACATCACACCAGAAGCCATGGAATGGACAAAACAGAATGGAAAGAATAACAATGCTCACTGGCATAGCTATATAATAGCTAAGCCCACACAAGATGAGTATTTCAGGCATGGGTGCAAAATACACATTACACCTCAGAAGCTGGTCTGCTCCAGTCCAGTTTAAACCACTGCATGTCATTACTGCAAGAAAATGACCTCCCCTTTTCATACCTCTTGCTTCTCTTTCCCATTCAGTATATAGGACATCCTTCTATATCTTTACAATACTCTTCAAAATGATGATACTGATCATGTATATTCAAGTCCTGAGTCAACAAGTGCCTACGAAGACACGATTCATCTTTTTCAGTGTACTATGATACTTGAACCATAAGCCTTTCTTTTTCCTGATTCAAAGTCTTCTCCATGTGACAGAAGCAGTGGTCCTCAGTAAATTGTTGTAACTCTAATGTGATAACAGCCACACTTACTACAAACTGTGGATTACTCTAACACAGGCTTGCAAAAATAAATATAATTGAAAGTACTGAAAATTCTTGAGTTCTACTCTCAAAGACTTGATCCTGCAACACTCATTCTAAGTAGAGCTAGTGGTGATGAAATTTTCAACCGGGTGTCCTCTTAGCTGGGTGTCCCAGTGACCTGTAGTGGGTTGGATTTGGACCCCAAGAAATTGGAATTGACTTCCCAGAGTAAATTACCAAGCAAGCTCAGAACTTGGAAGCAAAAGGCAGGTTCTATTTACAAAAGTAAACTAAATATAAAGGGTACAAAAGACAATAAACACATACAGGTTATATTTACAAATATTTGCCATTCAGAAACAATACAAGGATGCTCCTGTACTGATTCACACTCTGTTGCACAAGAGAAAACCAAATAGCTCTCTCTCACCCCATTTCCACCTCTCTCCCCTCTTCCTTTTCTCAAGGGGAAAGAGAAGGAAGACAGAGAGGAAGCCCAACTGTTACTTAGCCATACCAAGAATCTCAGCCACAGTCAGCAAAGCCAAGTAAAAGCACTGGTGTGCAGCAGTCACAGCAAAGGAAAGGAGCAAGAATAGTTTGTGCAGCAGACAATCCAATGGGATGATATAGACCTATTTATTATTATACAATCATAGAATGGGAAAGTTGGAAGGGACCTCAAGGATCATCTAGTTCCAACCCCCTGCCATTGGCAGGGACACCTCCCACTAGTACAGGTCACTCAAGGCCACATCCAATCTGGTCTTGAACAGGGATGGAGCAGCCACAACCTCCCTGGGCAACCTGTGCCAGTGTCTCACCACCCTCACTGCAAACAACTTCCTCCTAACATCCAGTCTAAATATTCCCTCTACCAGTTCAAACCCATTGCCCCTTGTCCTGTCATTGCAAGACCTTGTCAATAGTCCCTCCCCAGCCTTCCTGTAGCCTGTCCTCATAGCAGAGCTGCTGCAGCCCTCTGAGCATCTTCATGGCCTCTCTGGGCCCACTCCAACAGTTCCATGTCCTTCTGTGATGGGGGTTCCAGAACTGTACACAGTAGTCCAGATGGGGTGTCACGACGAGAGAGTAAAGGGGTAGAATCCCCTCCCTTGCCCTGCTGCCCACGCTTCTCCTGATGTCCAGTTTTCATTTTTATTAGTTCAATGCAAACACTACAGTCCAGCTTTCATTTTTAGTACTTGTTTGTTACTTCCCTTCTCCCCCATTTCTCTCCTTTCCTGTCCATCTCCTGTTTTCCTCAGTCTTCTTCCTTTACATCTTCTTCCTTTCCTCTCCATCCCCTTCCTTTTCCCCCACCTTCCTCTTTTTTTCTCCTTCCTTTTCCCTCTCCATCCTCTTCCTCTCCATCTCCCTTTCAGCAGCACCTCCCCCTTTCCTCCAGCACCNTGCCCAACTGGGCAGAGGGATCTTCCTCTCATCACTGCTGGTGACCATCATTGCTGGTGAGTCCCCATGGTGTTTCACTGGGTGAGTGGTGGAGGTGATCAAAGGCCGGGGGGCCTGGTGGCCCCCCGGTTTGTTAGGGTACATCAGATCCATCGTTGATGCTTTCTCAAACAGCACCTATGGGTTCTGGAAATTGCACAGAATAATTTTTGTTACCTTTGTAAGGCGCTGCACAGATGTGGTTTTGAGCACTGTTGTATGTAGCATACCAAAAATGGTTAATGGTATTGCTCTTGCAAAACTGAATGCTTGTGTTTCAGCTGTCTTCAGCATTACTGCAGATTGGTGTTCTTCGACCAGCTGCCTGTTTACCAGGTATTAGCTCACAGAAAGGATGAAAGGAGGTGAAGATTTCTGAAGCAAGTTCCATCAAGGATTGCAAATCAGGGTCAAAGCTGCCTCTGTCTCTCACTCATTTTAAAGACAGATGGGAGAGGCCTTATTCTTAAATAAAACCCCAAACTTTCCATTTGATTACAAGTCACAGAATCACAGAATCAACCAGGTTGGAAGAGACCTCCAAGCCCATCTGGCCCAACCTAGCACCCAGCCCTAGCCAATCAACCAGACTATGGCACTAAGTGCCCCATCCAGGCTTTTTTTGAACATTTCCAGGGATGGGGACTCCACCACCTCCCTGGGCAGCCCATTCCAATGCCAATCACTCTGTGAAGAACTTTCTCCTAACATCCAGCTTGTACTTCCCCTGGCATGACCTGAGATTTCTGTCTCCTTGTTCTGCTGCTGAGTGCCTGGGAGAAGAGATCAACCTCAGCTGGCTACAACCTCTTTTCAGGAAAGAATGGTTTGGACCATCACTCACAGATTCTTTGGGTGTTTAGACTTATATTTATTCAAGCTTCAACTTATTTTTCGTTTCAAGGATGGATGTATCCACCATACTGTGCTGAGGAATCCTGGCAATGCATTCCATACAATAGCGTTATCTTGAGTGGTCAGTTCCCATTTAAACACACTAGAACCCAACCCAACACCTGCTGTTTGTGCTGGTTATTAGAGCTGAGGTAAGTCTTGTAGGAAAACAAAACTTCATAGGAACAAGAGTGACATGTTCTGTTCTCAGGTGCTATACTTCAGTTTCCCTGTGTAGACACCTTCCAAAAAAGGCAGGAAAGAGTCTGAAGAGGTTCCCTAGTTCAACTTCACTTTCCATTAGAACTATTTTCATCTGTCTGTTCTGTTTAAATAGCTTCTTTTGATTAAAAAAATCCAGCTTCTCTAAATAATATGTTCCCTGTGTCACTCTTGCAAGCCCTTATCTACAAAACTCATGCCACCAGTCTTAACAAATCTATGTAAAAGAACCAAGACTTCTCACATGAGTAGGGTCACACACCAAATGGAGTAAGAGTGCAGTCATCTACCAGTTAATTGAGGTGCTGAGCAATCTGCACTCTGAAGCCAGAGGCTGATAGAGCAAGCCTTGGTCTTTGTAAAACTTGTCTGCTGGACTAAAATAAAATAAAGTAAAATAAAATTGCCCAGACCTGTGTTAGTTGACTCGGGTGGCAGTGTAGGCAGTTGGTCACCTTCTCAGAAAGCACAAATATGGGAGGCTGGGGCTGTGGAAACAGCAGGTAGAGCCAGGTCTTGCTGGTTGTCTCCATCCCCTGATAGATCTTACTTCTCCACTACATCTGAGCCCATGGAACAAGCAGTCAAGATCTTGCCTCTTGTCCTCTGGATTCTCTTGCCCACGCAGCACCCAAGTGTTCCACACACAGAATAGCCTAAAGGGAGCGAGGGCTCTTTGGCTTTTAAAAAACTCCTCCTTTCTCATACATCTCCAAATGTAACTCTTGTGTTTACAGGGATATGCTCCAACAAAGCTCTTCAGTAACATTAATATTGATTAACAGTATTTTGTGAAAGGATGAGATGGAAACAGCTCTGAAGGTATCAGTGCAGCGAGACTGAAAAGAAGGACTAGAGATAACGAATAGATGAATAGTAAATGATAAAAGACACCCAATGGATTTCTCGCAGTACCACAATGATAAACAACTCCCTGGATCTAACTTGGATTTTCCCAGTATCATAAATTCAACATTCAGCAGTATCTTATCACATTTCCATAACAACTCCTTTTACAATATGCCATTATAATTGTTCTCCTTCTTTTCTGTCATAATAAACTGTCCTTATCTAAACCCACAAATTGCACTTTATTTTTTTAACAATCTTCTCCCACATCCCACTGAGGATGAGTGAGGGAGCACCTGCATGGTGCTAGATGTGGGCTAGGGTTAATCTACAACAATATCCCACAGAATAAATATATAGATGCACACCAGACGCAGCAAGATTTTAAAAAGAGCATATGTCTTTAATGGTTATGAAATGTAAAGTCTAATTGTGTGTGTGTGCATGTGTGCTACAAAACAGGATAATTAGAAAAACCATAGAATGGTAAGGTTGGAAGGGACCTCAAAAATCATCCAGTTCCAACCCTCTACCATAGGCAGGGACACCTCCCCCTAGAACAGGGCACTCAAGGCCTTATCCAGCCCAGTTCTGAACACCTCCAGGGAGATTGTGGAGCACAGAATGCTTCTATGCTCCATAACCTCCCTGGGCAACCTGTGCCAGTGTCTCACCACCCTCACTGCAACCAACTTCCTCCTAACATCCAGTTGCAATCTCCCCTCTGCCAGTTCAAACCCCTTGTCCTGGCATTGCAAGCCCTTGTCAATAGTCCCTCCCCAGCCTTCCTGTAGCCCCCTTCAGATCCTGGAAGGCTACTCTAAGGTCTCCTGGAAGCCTTCTCTTCTCCAGGCTGCAGAGTCCCAACTCTCTCAGCCTGTCCTCAGAGCAGAGCTGCTGCAGCCCTCTGAACATCTTCATGGCCTACTCTGGACCCACTCCAACACTTCCATGTCCTTCCTGTGCTGGGGGGCTCCAGAACTGCACACAGAACTCCAGGTGGGGTCTGAGATGAGCTTAATAATCTCTTTGAGTAACACTTTTGTTTGTGAAAGATTTACCAACTAAGCTAAAAGTGATGTTTTCAGAACCAAGCTCTAACATTTAAAATTAATTACTCTGCAATTAATCTCTCAAATGTTCTTTATTCATTGCACAGTGAAAGGTGTGTGGAAGGATGAGGGAAAGGGGAAGAGAAGTGTGTGTATAGCTACAACAGCTACAGTGCATCAGCGGGGGGAAAGCAGTGTGGGCAAACACAGCTTCACATCTGATAACATGAAAGAGGTTCAGTGTCAAGACTGTGATATTTCTGTAGGCAAAGTCAGGGCCTCCTGGTGTCTGTTGAGCTTAGCTTGTGTCTGGTAAGGCTCTTCTACATCTGCCAGGGTGGTTCTGCATTTGCAAGAGACAGCTTGTTTTCCTGTGCTTGGATAAACCCAGCAGTGACAGCTGACTGTCCGTATCTCACCTCAGCAGGAGGCAGAATCTCCTGATGAGACCCTGCATGCATCCTGAAAGCAGCCATTCCCCACCTAAAGCAGGATGCTATTAACAGCATGTAACACCAAATACTGTCCCTCTTTGAGGGCTGCACAGACATGAATTTGCCTAGGCAAAGTAGTAAAGTTTGCTGGTTTTCAGTATATCTTTTATCAAGCTATGCAATAAGAGGGTTTGGGGTGGAGGAGGAGCTACTTTTCAATGTCATAGTAGTCTACAGCATCATATTATTCTAATTTAGATCAAACAGGAAATAAAATAAATTATTCTTATTGGAATAATCCAGTAAGAATAAAGATAAATATTGGAATTAATCCAATGTTCAGAGTTTGCTGTATTTTGAAACAGTACAAGTGCTATGATTTTTTTTTTTTTAATTAATTGCATCATTTTAAAACCAGAAGTAAGGAAACAATTCAAGGGCAATAATCATGGAATAATGTGATTCCCAGGAATTTAGCTCTGACTGGATTACTTCTATGGTTTTGAGTTTTAAATGATGAATTATTTCTCTTTGACAATGAAAGAGTTGTGATTATTGTGCTCAAAGGCACAGCATTTTAAGCAACAACCCATAGTAAGGGTAAAAATTGTAACAGCTATTAATAATATGAATTATCTAGAAGCAAGAAAGAGACAGAGAAGTGAGTACATTCACACTTTGGCTATTTTAGGGCAACAATTATGTAGCCTTGCTAAATTCCAAGGGAATTCTAATACACAGGTAAAAATAAGCCTGTCATAGAAAAGAGGTCTTCAAGAGTTATAGGGATCAAAGTGATCAGCAATGAACTGAACATATATTTTTCCTACAGATGAAAGACAGAATATGTTTTTTTCACCACCTTTTGTAGCTTTCACCACCTCCAGTACTAGAAGAAACGTTACTTGCTTGTTGTACATCAGAGAGATAGGATTTTATTCCTGCTTTTCTCTGGCACACACACACTCCCCACCCACACCTCATCAGCATTTTCTTCTTCATGTTATGCATATGTGGTGACTTCAGCCTAGCCAGTAGCCATCTACACAGCTGCTCTTCTGCCTCCCAGAAGGACAGGGGTAAATCATAAGAAGAGTAAAAGCAAGAAAATTTGTGAAGTGAGACAGTTTAGTAGGTGAAAGGAAGAGAGAAAGCAATAGAAGTCAAAAAATAAATGAAGCAAATAAAACTGCTCACCACCTCCCACAGGCAAACCGAAGCTCAGCCAGTGTTTGTTCAGACACCACTCTCAAATTCAACCCTCCTCCAGTCGTCTTCTTTGTCTATCCAGGTAATTATTTCTGATCACAACATCATAAGATATAAAATATTTTGACCAATTTTTGTGACCTCCTAGTCTCTTGCCTACCTTTTTCCCTGCTTGCTGGAGAGGGGAAGCAGAGTGGGAAGCAGAGAAGTGTTGATTCTTTGTAAGCATTGCTCACCACTAACGAAAACATTAGTGTGTTATCAGCACAGTTTGACAGTGACATCCAGAACACAGCTTCTTACAGACTGCTATGTAAAAATTTACCTCCGTTCCAGCCAGATTCAGCACAGAGTAACAATCCTCAGCCAGACCGTTTTGGAACAGGGGTTACAGCTGTTGTGTGTCATGTTGATGTCACATCACGTTATATGAAGCATTTCATGACATTCAGGATGCTTCCAGCATGACAAGCATGAGGAAGATGCTCAAGAATAAGTTCTGGTAGATTTACTTATACAACAGATAATAATGTACTTGACATTATGGTTTCTAGGCAATAAATGTGAGCATGAAAAGATCCATTGAAATCACCCACAACACAGTTTACCTTTGAGTACTCCTTCGTCTTGCTATCTACTATTGCTTAATTAATTCACTCCTACTTTTAGAATTCTATTGTTCAAGTAGCAAAAGGCACCATCTATATTTAAGTAATAAGATGAACCAATGTGAATTGCTTTCCATAATGTTGCTAAAAGCTCAAAGTGGTCTTCAGCGACCGCAATGCCTTGCGAACTGCAGAAAGCCACACACCAGAATAGAGTAACTGTGGCATCAGCATGCATCAACAGCAGCTCCCCTGTGAAGGGGGAGTTGCAGTGCATTGGTGGAGAAAGATTTTCACAACTTCTCTCAAAGAATTCAATGTACAAAGTGCTTTCCTGTATTCATTATACATATAGCATCTCATTTGAATGAGCCTGTAATGAGACTCTAACCTGTTCCCTTTTGTAAGTTACAGACTTAAGGAATAACTTGATGAAAATGAAAGGCTTTGCTCAAGCAGGTGTTCAGATTAGACTCTCTGATAATTCTTTTCCTTCAAGCAGAATTCCAAGCATAAAGCTATACCATTACAATTGTTTCCTCTGAACTCAGCCCCCTCCACACTGCTTCAGCAGCACGCAGACTGTAAAAACAGCTTCAGCGTGTTCTGTCAATCACCCAGTCTCTTTATTTGCTTTTGTGCAGATGCATACAGGAAAAGCTTTGCAGAGATCCTACTTGCTCTGCTTGAAACTAAAATTTATTGGGCATAGTTAATTGAAGATCACAAGAAGTAAGAGAAGCCAATTAATTCTCTGTTGTGGTAGAAGCTTACAAAGACTCACAAAGGAGCTTGTTATTTCTAATGGCCCCAAAATGCTTCTGGATAAACTAACTGGAGCAGGATAAACCAACGGAAGATTTTTTTCAGTATTGGTTTTATTGGTTTTTTTTTATTTTGTTTGGTTTTTCCCCCGGGTACAGTCATGCCAAAATCTGTCATTAGTTGCATTGATTAGAAAGCTGAGCTAAATCTTCCATACTCACACAGAAGTGAGATCTGTCTGCACTACTTGAAATAAGCAGAAAAGTAAAAATCATTAGCAGCACTTTCGGGCCCACATAATCTATTGTATTAATTATAATTGGCTTCCTGGTGTAGGTCTAATTCTGTCTTCACTAATAATGAACATTTTTAATTTATTCATGTATCTTAGTTGAGTGGTTACTCACAAAGAGTGGTCTCTTTTTGTGAGATATAATCTACTTGGTGCATTTAGTTACTTAACTAACCTATTCGATGGACCCAGTCGAGGAGTTTCTGTGACTGCATGCTAGTGCTTGCTGCATGTTTGAACAGTTCTGAAGCTTTTCTTTCCCTAATTATATTGTATGACTTCTTCAAAGAGTCTCTGTATTAGTTCTATTCTCTGGGTTGATGATCTAAGCTTCCCTCTCTGTAAAACTGTTCACAAACACTGAAACTGCATGGGGATTCTGTCCTCAAAAGTACAGAACCAGCATTTCAAAGTGGTTGACAGAGCCCTTTTGTTGACACATCTGACTTCCATCAGCATCTTTGTCATGTTACAGGCCAAAAACCCTCCACCCTGACAAAGAATAAATCATTTTTGCTAAATGAATGATCAAAATTAGTTTCCATAGCTGTTGCCCATGTGTTCCTTGTGTGTGTTGGAGCGGGTCCAGAGGAGGACCATGAAGATGATCAGAGGGCTGCAGCAGCTCTGCTATGAGGACAGGCTGAGAGAGTTGAGGCTCTGCAGCATGGAGAAGAGAAGGCTTCGAGGGGACTTGACAGTAGCCTTCCAGTATCTGAAGGGGTCTACAGGAAGGCTGGGGAGGGACTATTGCCAAGGTCTTGCAATGACAGGACAAGGGGTAATGGGTTTGAACTGACAGAGGGGAGATTTAGACTGGATGTTAGGAGGAAGTTCTTTACAGTGAGGGTGGTGAGACACTGGCACAGGTTGCCCAGGGAGGTTGTGGCTGCTCCCTCCCTGGAGGTGTTGAAGGCCAGGTTGGAGGAGGCCTTGTGTGAGCTGTACTAGTGGGAGGTGTCCCTGCCTATGGCAGGGGGTTGGAACTAGATGATCTTTGAGGTCCCTTTCAACCTTAGCATTCTATGATTCCTTCAGCAGCCATATTAATATCTCTAATGACAAATGACACATTTGCCTTCAGTTATTGTTAGTTCTTCAATATGGAACTTGTTGTACAGTCTTTCAAATTTTCTGGCTCCCTTTTCTGAGACTGGTTTTACTTTCAAAGCTAGAGAAGGAAATTCTTTTAGCAATTGTCCTTATCATTTTTCAAAGCTTCTTAGTAACAAAACATCTGTTGTGACACACCGGGAGGAGAGCCCTAGAGCAGCAGAGCTCTCTGTGTTGCTGAAGGCCATGCTGTGCCACTTGCTTCAAGATGATGTACCCTCGCTATTTCACCCAGGGTGAGAGTATTTCTAGCACAGATGCCTTCCTGGCTTTCTAGAGTGATGAAGTTGTGTAGCTGTGGCAGGTATGAGCAGTCCCACTCCCCCCAGCCCCCAAAACGTAAAAGGTACACTGAGGCTTTCAAGGCTGATAAACATCAGTTGGATACCCCCAGACATTAGCTGACACCTCTGAGCCATGAAGTCCTTTTGTTGCTTGGAGGAGTCAGACATCTAAGAAATTAACCACAGCCAAACTCAGGCAGGGTATGAATTGAGTCCTGCTATAGAGAGAGGTTCTCTCCACACAGAAGCAGCTTGGCAGACATATCCTCTGCCCTTAGAGTGAGACCTCATCTAAAGAGTCCTTACCCCTGCCACACTTTTGGAAGTGTATATATGTGTGCATATATATATATAGTCATATATATATAATCATATGTACAAATACAATCCTAGAATCATAGAATGGTAAGGTTGGAAGGGACCTCAAAGATCACCTAGTTCCAACCTTTACACCTGCTATAGGCAGGGACACCTCCCACTAGCACAGGTCTCTCGAAGCCTCCTCCAACCTGGCCTTGAACACCTCCAGGGAGAAAACCTCCCTGGGCAACCTGTGCCAGTGTCTCACCACCCTCGCTGGAAAGAACTTCCCTACATTTCAATCATGAGATGCATCCCACCATGTCTCAGGGATGCCAATTGCATCATAACCCTGGAGACTTGCACATATGTGCAACTCTTCCTGTTTGTTCCCCATGCTCCTTGCGTTAGTGTAGAGGCATTTCAGTTGTGCCTCTGTTGGAGCTGACTTACAGGCTCATTTTCCCTTACCCTGTTCTTTGGGCACTCTTTTCTCAGTCTGTGCTTCAACCCTAGGGTCAGGTCCCACCTGTCCATGGTCAGACACCTCTGTAGATATCATCCTGCCTCTACCCCTCGCATTATTACTGCCATGTGGATTACCACATGATGCTTTCCTGCTGGCCTGAAGGGGAATTACCTGAAGGTGGTCTGGCTCATCTCTGCAAGACTTCAGCTGCATTATTTTGTCCCCAGTATGCCTCTGGGCAGCAGGTTGAGAGCCCTTACTAATCTATTGTTCCCACGATGGTGTGCCCTCCCATACCTTGGCACCTGGATGCCTGATGACTTTGTCCTCTTCCCCTTTTACATCCCATTTAAAGCCCTGTCAACCAGTCCTGCAATCTCCTCCACAAAGACCCTCTTGCCCCTTTGAGAGAGGTATCTCCTGTTTGTGCTCAACAACCCTGCTGCTGTATAGACCACACCTGTGTCAAAGAACCCAAATTTGTGATACATGGCACCATCCACGGAGCCATGTACTAAAAGAGTCTATTCGGCTGCCTAGTCCAATGTCTGCCATCAGTTGGAATAATGGAAGAGAAGGTAACTTGTGCCCCTGAATCTCATGTCACTCATCCCAAGATCCTGAAGAATTTTTTGATTGCTCTGGCACTACCAGTCATTATTTGTTCTGCTCCTATATGGAAGTTTAATAGCCGGTAGTGGTCCATAGAGTGCACCATGCTAGGATTATATGTACACATCGTCTCCTGGGTACTCTTAGGGAGATTTTCCTTTTCTGTGTGCACACATTTTGATTCAGATCCACATAGTGTAATTAGTTGTGCAACAACAATATTCCCAAGTGATAGCTGAATCTGTAATTTTGTTGTAATAAAAGATTTAATTGCAATAAACCCTGAGTTTTCCAGCGGCTGTAGCTGTCTGTTTTGTAGGTGTCCCCACAACAGCCAGTGAGCCATATGCTTCTAGGGCATATTCAACTGAGAATGCAGAACTTTAGCTTGAAGAGACATACTTACCTGATAGCTCAGGAAATCAATCAGGTCAACTGTACATATTTAATCATAGACTCATAGAATGGTAAAGTTGGAAGGGACATCAAAGATCATCCAGTTCCAACCCCCTGCCATAGGCAGGGACACCTCCCACTAGCACAGCTCACTCAAGGCCTCCTCCAACCTGCCCTTGAACACCTCCAGAGAGGGAGCAGCCACAACCTCCCTGGGCAACCTGTGCCAGTGTCTCACCACCCTCATTGCCAAGAACTTCCTCCTAACATTTTTTTTTTAACCAACTTATCTCTGAAACCACATGGTTGGCATTTGTGAGTTTGTTTTGGGGCAGTGGGAGAGGCTAATGGGGGAGGTGCTTCACTATCATGTTATACTGGAGATTTATTTGTATAAAATTAATTTTTTGGGGTAACTTCTAAGCTCCAAATAAAGTGCAGGTTGAGATCATATCAGTTTATAACAAGGTATGTTCCACTCTGTTATCCAACATGCTGGACTCATTACTCCAGACAAGACACCCTTCTGAACACAAAAGAAATTGAATCTTTTAATCTGCCACATGATCCTGCCTCCCTTTTTCCTGAAGGAAAGCATACATTTACACACACAAGTCTAATCCTGACATGCAAGGCAGAAACAGCAAGTGTGCATATCCATTTTCAGAAGAGGAAAGTGCTCCTGGGTCCTTCAATTTACACATACCCATGGTCTGTCAGATAGAAACTGTTCACACGAGGGCATGTTGTCAGCAGAGGTAAATCTCTCTCTTTCTTGTTTTCAAAGGCATT
>VWZE01014980.1:37040-47180 GCA_013396675.1 Eubucco bourcierii
TTCTTTGCAGTGAGAGTGGTGAGACACTGGCACAGGTTGCCCAGGGAGGTTGTGGCTGCTCCCTCCCTGGAGGTGTTGAAGACCAGGTTGGAGGAGTCCTTGAGTGACCTGTTCTAGTGGGAGGTGTCCCTGCCTATGGCAAGGGGTTGGAATTGGATGATCCTTGAGGTCCCTTCCAACCTTAGCATTCTATGGTTCTATGAAAAATACATGAGTACAATGTGTTAATCAGGTATGTATTTTGTTACAGCAAGGTCTGTTATGCTGCTGCCTTGTGAAATCTCAACTCTGCAGTACAGGGGATTTCTTTGAATGCTCAGATCTGCCTCCCATGCTTTTTTTTTTTTTTTTTTTCCTCCTGTGCAACGATGTATTTTGAAAGGATAATCTCTTTTACTTCTCTGTGTCTGTACCTACACAAGGAAAATGCTACCCTTTCACAGACACTGCAATACCACAATGGTTTCACTTGACTTCAGATACCTCAGAAAATCTTTTTGTTGTAATGGATCGCATAAAAGGAAGCAGAAGCACAAAAAGTGAACTTCTGTTAACTGATCAAATAAGATTCAGCCTCCCTGCATACATATACCACCTAATCTCTCTGCAGTCTTTGTTCTGTGAGAGGTATCATGTCATGGAAAAATTAGTCTATTTGGGTAACCCAGTTACTGATGCTCATGAACTCTTCATGATCTATAGTCATTTATTTTAAGAGCAGTGTAATGCTCTGGAATCTCTTTCAAGGCTGTTACTTGGCCTCTGTCACTTCAGGAGGGAAAAAACAAAGATCTTCACTAGCTGTATTCCAAATCCTCAAGGTAACAAGCCATTATTCCCCTTGAAAAATAGATTTAAGTGAATTGTAGAATCATTTAAGTTGGAAAAGACCCTAAAGATTAAGTCTGATCACAAACCTGACACTGCTAAGTCCCAACAAACGTTTCTTGAGTTCACAACTTAGAAGCCAAATTAAAATTGTAAAGATTAATAACTGAAAAACCCTCCAACACAGAAAATGCTCTTTATTGAAAAGCATTCCATTTGGTAATGGAACAGATCAAAATACTTATATTGAAAAGAAGCCTCTTTACAAGGCCACAAGAAGAAAAAGTGCCTTATTGCAAGAAAACAGTTCAGATCATATTATAATAAAATATGCTATTAACTTCTCCAATTATTGTTTTAATCCAGAAAAATTGATTTTTTTTTCCACATTGAGAAACCTAAGAATGGTTTCAACTTGTTAAAAATCACTTAATATAAGAGCACATTTATTTATGTAATTGAAAATGTCATGAATTTTTTAGCTACATTTAGTGCACAACAGACCACAGCAGCTCTCTCAGTACTGCAGTCTTTTAGGTCACTGGTCTACAAGCTGATGTTAAGAATTCTAGATTAAGTAACTTTCCATCCACCTTTGCCATGCAGTGACAAGTATGGTCTGTGACCCATCTAAACCACATGCCTCTCTTACACCTTGCACCATGCAGTGGTCATACAAAAAGATGTCCACAGCCCTTTATCAGTACAGTGGGGGTCTGCATTCACTTCTTTCATCACCACGTAGAAGACAAAGATGAAGAGTAGTATGCATGCCCATGTGACCCCTTTATGTCATAAATAAAAGTATGGGTTTGGATGATCACAAAGATGGTCAGAGGGCTGGAGCAGCTCTCCTATGAGGACAGATTAGAGGAAGGCTTCGAGGAGACCTGATAGTAGACTTCCAGTATCTGAAGGGGGCCTACAGAAAGGCTGGGGAGGGACTGTTTACAAGGTCTTCAAAGACAGGACAAGGGGCAATGGGTTTGAAGTGGCAGAGGGGAGATTTAGACTGGATGTTAGGAGGAAGTTGTTTGCAGTGAGGATGGTGAGACACTGGCACAGGTTGCCCAGGGAGGTTGTGACTGCTCCCTCCCCGGAGGTGCTGAAGGCCAGGTTGAAGGAGGCCCTGAGTGAGCTGTGCTAGTGGGAGTGTTCCCTGCCTATGGCAGGGTTTTGGAACTAGATGATCCTTGAGGTCCCTTCCAACCTTACCAATCTATGATTCTATGATGAACCCTTTTCTATGTTTGTACCCAAACCTGAAATCAGAGTTTTGGTTTTTACACACCAAATTATAAATGAGTCTACACTGCACAAGCCACTGAAAGCAAAAATATAAATATTGACTTGGAAACTAAAAAAGGTTCAGGAAAATATTCTCAGTTTTTCTCTTCAGCTTGAATAAGTGAACTAAGTGATATCTATATTAATTTACCTGAAGAACTGTTCTAGAAGTCATATACAGAAAATCTAAATATGTTTTTGAGTTTCATTTAATGCACATTAATATAATGACTTCTGAACATGGCATTAATTGTAAAGTAAAAGTGCTACAAAATGTTTCAGTGGAAAGATACTTGATCAAAACATTTTTTTGCTTGGTTGGTTTTGGTTTTGTTTTCATTTTTTAAAACGGTTTGTCCTCCCTCAGTGAGACAACATAACTGTAAGATAAACAAGATAAATTACAGGATCATGGACTATGGAATACTGCACCACCAAGCATAATTAAAACCTCAAAGAGAGGTTAAGATGTAGAGCAGAGAAGTCAGAGATGTGTTTTACAAAGAAAATCTATTACGTTTTTTTTCCACATCATCTTCTTTGATAGCATTTATCATTGCCCCTAAAGGCACCAGAGTAAGCATTTTACAAGATTCTTTGGGCATTACCACATTGCACATCACATTGGGCAATTGTATTGGAGGGGAGATTAATTAATGTGAGATGATGTATTAAAACATTTGTATTGTTTATTAATATTCAATATTCACAGATCTCGCCACCCCAATCACTAATTATAATAACAATCACTTCTTTGTATCAGTCATGGAAACTTCATACAGGTTCCAACAGGCTCTAGCAATAACCAGTGATGATCTCTAACACGAATTGAACTCGACTGAACTGGCAGAGAAGGCTTTGCCGTCAGTGCACTGCTTGCAGTCAGTACTCTGCTTGCCCTCTGGATGGACTCAAGGAGCTCCTTTCTGCTTATGGCAGAAGGCAATTAGTGATTACAAGAGGCTTTAAGTATTCACTCAGAAAATATTATCAAACAGTACCCAAAGCACATGGAAGGGTTGCTGTTGGTGGTCTCAAAGCTGTTAGAGGGTTTGGAGTTTCCCAGGCTCTTTTCTCAGGCAGCTGGAGTCTGGCACAGTCTCTGACCTGGTTCCTCTTGACTCCCCGTTCAGCAGCAGCCTTGCAGAGGGGCAGGCAGGATGCAGTGCCATGGGCAGGCTTGGCACAATGTCAGGCTGGCTGTGCAGGCTGAGTGCCTGCAGGCATTGAGAGCCTGTGCCTGGTAAGCTCTTGGCAGGCAGTTTCCAGGCAGTTCAGGATACAATAAGGCAATAAGCAAGCACAGATGCAATGGCAGAGAGCAGATACAATGGCAGACCACAGGTTGTGCTCCCTGATCATCATCTTTTATACACACAACCCAAGACTAATGTGCCTTTGGACACAGAATAGCCAAGTAGAATGGCAGTTAGCTAAACATGACCATATTAGGTGAAACCATAGGTTTGCTTTACCCAAATTTGCCTTGCACAAGGCAAACTGTGTACCTTGTTTACTGCAGGGTTCAAAACAAGTCTGGTAAGGCCACAGTCTTCAGACTCAGTGACTCCAGGTTCTTTGTCCTCTTTTCCACGGTTACTTCTCCCCAAAACAGAAGGAGGGAGAGCAGAAAAACATCTCTGGGGATGCCAGGACATATATCAGCCTATTTTGGCCTGCTCGTGCCTACCACGACAGCAATACACAAATTCTGAATAAATAGTGATAAGTGGGCAGTTCACATAATAAAAGACCAGGGTAGCTTGTAGCATATGTCTTTGATTTTCACTTCAGTGAAGGAAAGGGTTATCACTGTTCTCTAGAAATAATTTTGGAAAACAGCTGTCTACACCGGCAGATGAAAAGAAATATCTTCACTCCCTTAATTAGACTCAGGAGGTGACAAAAAAAAAATCTGTGAGATTGTTGTCCACAGTTAAACCAGGAGAGAAGTAAGGATGGGGGAAGAGAAAACAGCTTTAGTAGTCAGAGTCTGAATTACAAAGCCTAAAAAAAAAAAAGTAAATCTGCTTTTTGAAGGAAATAAATGTCATTTGAAAAAGCCCTTCTGTAAGTTATCTTGGTGACTAGCAATTCCTCCAAGAGGTGAGGAGTGAAAATGCTGTTTCTTAGAATATGAGGATTGAAAGGTTAGGGGCATTTACCAATTAAAACAAAAAAAAACCCAGAACAATAAACAAACAAACGAAAGTTCAAAACCAATTAACTTTCCAGTTACTACCTGCCCTGCTAAAAATTGGGTGGAAGAGGGGACAAAAAACTGAGGGAATGCTTTCACTTTTTTATACAATTTATCTCTTTTGCATTAGTACACACAAAAATTAAAAAGAGGACTACTTAGTGCAATTACTTAGAGGTTTATAGGATTTTTCACCTTATTTTGATCCAAAGATGCTATTATAGTGTCAAAGTTCTAAATACAAATAAATATGCAAATATCTAAGAAGTTTACTCATGTTTGCTCCTCCTTTTCATACAAAGTCTTCTCAGTATCACCTGTATCTTTGTATGCTCTGAATTTTAAAAGAATTTATATCACAGAAACTTCAAGTAAGTACATCTGGTCCCATAAAAAAGGCATAAAGTTATTGCTACAAAGGCATGAGTCTGTAGGTACTGTACAGTTATGTATGTCATACTGGATTGGGTCGATACTTACCTGATCTAGTTCATCTTCTGCCCCAGTTAAACCAAGTGTTCTTTTATGGCATTATTTGGAGTTAAACTAAAACAAAAATCTAGTGACTCTATAAAAGATCTGATTTGTCATCAGGAACACTGTACATGTGATTATGAAACTGTCCCATGGACATGGAATCATAGTCATAGAATGGTAAGGTTGGGAGGGACCTCAAGGATCACCTAGTTCCAACCCCCTGCCATAGGCAGGGACACCTCCTACTAGAACAGGTCACTCAAGGCCTCGCCCAACCTGCCCTTGAACACCTCCAGGAACATAGTTCCATGTTGAATCACAACTTTAACCAAATGCTGCTACCTTGGAAAGAGCATTGGAAGATCAAGAGAACATTCTTTAAAATAAGGAGTCTTACCTTAAAAAAAAAAAAAAAAAAAAAAAAAAAAAAAGTAATCCTTACTGTTATCTGTAGGAGATACATTTATGTGATCCTTCCTGGACTACTGCTGGTATCTAGTTTTCTCAGCTGCAGAGTCACTGATCATTTCTTATTTAATGTGCAAAAGATAAACCTAATATCCTGAGGCAAAATGTTTTAGTTCTGTTATTTGTAACTGCCAGAGTGTGCTGGTGCTTATACCCACAAGATCACATTAAAAGTACTTCATAACTTCCTCCAGTTCTTCCCCTACAAAGAATCCACTGCACTCGTTTGAGTTCAGACTATCCTTTGGTATTAAGAGAGAGATAGCATATAACCATTTTAATAGGGAAGAAAGTTTTACACAACATCATTACAGGGCACTGAAGCTCATAAGTGCTCAGATGGTGTCACAGTTCTGTTGGACTGTATGATTCTTCTCCTTGGTTTGCCAACAAAGAAAGCAAATGCCAGCTAGAAACAGCAATTTGTGTGGTAGCAGCAGGAACGAAAGCTATCTCAAGACTTTAAAATCATTTCACAGTATCACAGTATCATCAAGGTTGGAAGAGACCTCAAAGATACCTCTTCAGTACTAAAGAACCCACTTGATGCAGTGGGTAAGGAGGGAAGAACTGTTTTTCCAAAGACAGCAAAAAGGATAACATTTTACTTTCAAACCGAGACATCATTTTATGTTGCCTTTATGCATTGAAAAAATTCTCCAGTGCTGTATGGCGGGCGTTGGTCAGTAAAGTATTTTTTCTAACCTTGCTACACAAAACTGTTTATAATTAATGAATTCTAAAGTATTTAAGAGATAACAATTAGCAGAATGCCTACTGTCTCATTTCGAAGTACTGCACAGTTGCTTGTTATATATAATAGTGTATGGTCCTCCGTGGGAAAAAGAGATTGGAGGGGGGAAAAAAGAGAAGATATACATTAAAAGCATGATATTGTAAAAATAATATATACTAATAAAAAGGTCTGGGATTTATTGATGTTATGTTATGTTGCAGCTCTTGGTACTGTAAAATGAAAATACATGACAGGTACTGTGTTAAAACTGCAGTAAACCGAGCTTTAAATAATAGAAGGAAAATCATCTACTGTTTTTGCAGTGTATTTGTTATAAAATTCTATAGCCATGACTAGGGGCAAGATCCTTAGGATTAGATTAAAATCATAACTTCTTAATGTAAAGAATTTAAGACATCCTAGAGTGTTTTAATTCTTATCAGTCTCTGGTACATGTCTACTGTGGAATCTTCTAGGTGGTTTAGAAAATGTTGTGCTGGTTTGAGGCTGATTGGAATACTCTAATCAGAGAAATGAGATCATTGGTTTCAAAAAAGAAAATAGAGGTAAAGTTTACATCATTCATTGGTTTGCTGAAAGGGATAAAAAGACAAAATGTAAATAATTTGTCCCTCTTTGCTCTGGGACCTCTACTCCTTTCACTTCTCCTTTGCTCTGCTCTAATGCCTTCCACTAACAGCAAGAAAGCTTTGCTGATTGATTTTTGCCTTTCTGGGAGAGAGAGAGGGTGGCTTTGAGTCCCTTCTGGGCAGTTTATTTGCCTGGGAGGGAATTTGGATTTCTATATTATTTCTAATCTGTATATAATTGTAAATACTTGTAAATATATTGTGAATATAGAATCATAGAGCCACAGAATGGTTTAGGTTGGAAGGGACCCCAAAGATCATCTAGTTCCAACCCCCTGCCATAGGCAGGGACACCTCCCACTAGTACAGGTCACTCAAGGCCTCCTCCGACCTGGTCTTGAACACCTCCAGGGAGGTTGTGGAGCACAGAATCACAGAATGTGATCACATTCTGTGATTTTTCCTTGTCCTGTCATTGCAAGACCTTGTCGATAGTCCCTCCCTAGTCTTCCTGTAGGCTCCCTTCAGATACTCTAAGGCCTCCTGGAAGCCTTCTCTTCTCCAGGCTGCAGAGCCCCAACTCTCTCAGCCTGTCCTCAGACAGAACTGCTGCAGCCCTCTGAGCATCTTTGTGGCCTCCTCTGGACCTGCTCCGACAGTTCAACGTCCTTCTACTTCTTGTAAATTTAGCTTTGCTGTAAATATAGCTTCATCTTACTTCCAAGCCATCTGAGCTAGTCTGGGAAATTTCATTAGTTGGGAGGAAGTTCCTTAACCCACCACAAATGTATGCAAATTTGTTCTCTTTTAAAGGCAAGACGGTCTCATGTCTTCCACATACTTTGGTGAGTAAATAAATACAGATGGCTTTTATTTCCTTGCTGGGTTGGTTATCTGCAAAGCATGATGTAAGACAGAAGAGATGTGTAGAAGACTCTTGACAGACACTCTTGTCTCTATCTTCACTGGAGAGGAATAAAGAAATGGCAATGAGAAAAATGCAAAAAGTTAGTTTTGTTGCATTGTGTTAGATAGCCGAAATTAGTAAATCTGCAGGAATAAGTCGTCTGCTACTAGAAGTACTGTTTTTCCTGGAGTAAACAGACACTAAGTAAATGTACTGTGACTTCCATCCTTATGTTTTTCATTGGTTTGCTCCTAGGCAGTACAGCAATGTGGTGCCCCTGACTAATGAGATAGTGTGAAATCTATCTCTCACTACATCCAAATGTAAGTGTCTCAACAGCCAAAGGACATTTCCTCAGTTTGGATGGGGTGTGTCTGTAAAGGAGAATGACATAGATTAATTCCTTTTTATTCCTCATTTTATATTAAGTCATATGAATGAACACTAGGAGGTAGAATATCTTATCAACTCACCCAAACCTCTCAGAACAAAACCTTTAATAGACAACTACTTTATCTACTGTATTCTCTCTCTTCTTAAACGCAATATCCTTGGGGTTATAAGCCTCACTGAATGCACTCCACATCCACCTACTGAGTAATTAAGGAAAATGCATATACAATATTGAAAGGCAATTTTAATTTCAAGTAGCTATGAATCTTTTTTCTATATTTCAATATTTTTTCTCCTTATGATAGGTTCAAGATATTGCATTGAACTCCATGTTATGCACCTACCCATCTGTGAGGCAGAATTAACTACTTAACATATATTTATCTCTAAAGATTAACTACTTAACATATATTTGTCTCTAAAGAATGTTTTTAAATAGGTGAGATTTGATCTGTTACACCAAGATTTAGACTGGAGATTTAGACTGAATGTTAGGAGGAAGTTCTTTACAGTGAGGGTGGTGATGCACTGGAACAGGTTGCCCAGGGAGGTTGTGGCTGCTCCCTCCCTGGAGGTCTTCAAGGCCAGGTTGGATGAGGCCTTGAGTAACCTGTACTAGTGGGAGGTGTCCCTGCCTATGGCAGGGGGTTGGAACTAGATGATCCTTGAGGTCCCTTCCAACCTTACCATTCTATGATTCTAAGTCAGAGGATCATCTTTCTTTAACTTTCAGGTTTTATGTACACTTTTGGGCTTTGCTGCCACTGTTTCAGCCTAAGTGGTTTAGGTCTAGTGTGAATACCTGTGCAGAGAACTGCTTTCCACTGATGGATTTGGCCTGAAGCCATTCATTTCCTCCTTTTCCTCCCTGCTGCAGTGAACAGCAATTTTTTTTTCAAAACACTGAAACAGGAGTGAAGAGCTGAAGAAGGGCTTTGAATTCGTACTTCCTCTGTGTTCTGCAGATCTACCCCTGAATGACTAACCTATCTGAATTAGCAGAGATTTCCCACTTGTGTTCCTAGCACAAGACAAAATTCTTACGGCACTGGAGGAAACAGAGGGAGTTTCAAAGGATTATGGTTTCATTCGAGATATATCTTGGCACTCAACCCTTTAAAAATATATCTGCATCTGTCTCCTTACCCAGAGCAAAGTCATTGTTGAAGATGCATAAAAATCATCTGTCTTCATCCATAGTCACAAGTAAAAAGACAAAGGACAAATTCAGGAAGCAATGCAGAACTATTTGTTAGAAAGATGAATAGAAATACAGCAGTGTCATTCTTTTGAAGAATCTTGCTGAGGTTTTTGATGCAGATCAATACTATAATGCATTGAAATGGATTTCATAAAATTGCTATAGCACTGCTGAAACTTTACTACTGTCCATCACTTACAGACTGCCCATACTAATGCCTGTCTGGATTATTTGTCATCTTATGTGCTAGAGCTAAAAAATATCTGCTGTGCAGTGTATGGCCATTTTTCTTTATTATGCCAGCTACTACCAGGCTTGACTGCAAAGCCACACACTTCATATTGCAAGTGACACACACTACTGTGAGTATTAGAGTAGTGCCCAGGTGTCCTAATCGAGATCAGATGTGAATCCTGTTCAGCATTGTAGGATCACAATGGGAGCCGTAAGCAGCTTGCTAACCGGATAAGCAAGAAGGAGAGAGGACAAAATTAAAGGATGCACAGGGAGATGGAGAAATTGGGCCATGACTGTGTAGCTTCTAAGCAGCAGTGAAAATGCTATAAATCAATTTTCTTTATGTTGTGTTTGCCTCTAGACCCATGTTTCTCATTCACTGTTTCATGAATTGCTCTTACCCTACAAGGCATTGGCAGGAAACACACAGAATCAAGATTAAAAGGGTACACCTGCAATTCCTTATGCATTCAAAAAAAAAAAAGAATAGCAAGGGCAAGAGAGCTTTAAAAAAAGAGCATTCCCAGGGGCTTATAGTCAGTCTCCTTTCCATGTCAAAGAATTTCACCTGAGCTGCTATGAATTATCTACAACAAGATAAATAAAATGATAGTCCTTCTCCCTGCTGCCTAGACACATGCTTCTTCTAAAGCCTGCACTGTGAACAAGAAGAAAATACCTTTTATTAGAGCTGTAAACAAACATTACACACTACAGCAAAGCAACATATGTGGGCCTTGGATGTTTTTACCAAAATTCTTACATGTTTCCCAGCCTACAGAAGGAGCAAAAAATATTACCACAGATTTTTTTTCA
>VWZE01014980.1:62720-80626 GCA_013396675.1 Eubucco bourcierii
GGGTTGGAACTAGATGATCCTTGAGGTCCCTCCCAACCTTACCATTCTATGATTCTATGATTCTGATAGTTTCAGCCAACGACATTATATAGCAGACAAGAAAATATCCTTGGTCCACCCAGTGTCACTACTATTTCCTTCACTGTTCTATTTTTAGTCTAAATAGCCTCACTGATCTAGATAGCATGCAAACCTTTCAAAGCATAAAACAATAAGGAAAGACAATAATGAAAGCATGACTAGAGTTACATGGTTCGTTATAATAAATATATATCCATATCTAGAAGAAGCAAGAAGAGGAAAAGGTAGTAGTAAGTATTATTTAGTGTGTGGGGCTTGATTTAACTACCAAAATGTAAAGTTGGAGATGAACTTGAAAAATGAAAATGTATATGTACAAATGACACAAAATGGAGAAGCACCAAAAAAACCTAACTAAGATATTTGAGGTTCCCAAGTACTCTGACAACTGCTTGCTAATAGTATTAAAAAAAAAGCAAACAAACACAAACAACAACAACAACAAAACAAAAACAAAAAGAACCACCAAACCAACCAAACAAACAAAAAAAAAAACCAACAAACCCAAATGGAAATGGAGAACATTTGAATGAATCTTTAATTTTTTTCCTGTCAGCAGAAATTGAATTCCTGAAGAAAGCACACCCAGAAATTGTTACTCTATTCATTATGCACAGATACCATCTGAAACTTCATTTCAGGAAACAGGGTTTATATTCCTTGTTTCAGCTATGAGCTGGAGCAACTCTCTTGGGTGCTTCAGCTTTCTTGTTTGTAGAGACACGATCAAATTGTTTGATGCAGCAGCTGAGGCAGTGATGAAAAGCAATACACGAAGACAAAATGTTGTTATGAAAAATATAAGTTAAGAAAACACGTTTGGCACCAGATAACTTCTGGCTTTTTATGATTCAGGTGCAGCAAGCTTATTGATGTAACCACAACAGCGGAACTATATTAGGTGAAATCATAGCCTTGCTTTATCTAAATTTGGGGGAAACGTAGGCCTTGCACAAGGCAGCTGCTAGCTGGTTTTATGTGATTAAAGTACATTTCCACTGACATTTTTAATGCTAACCTTGAAAATGTGATCTGTTCCCGAGGAAGCACTGTAAAGTCATAGAATCATAGAATGGTAGGGCTGGAAGGGACCTCAAAGATCATCCAGTTCCAACCCCCTGCCATAGGCAGGGACACCTCCCACTAGCACAGCTCACTCAAGGCCTCCTCCAACCTGACCTTGAACCCCTCTAGGGAGGGAGCAGCCACAACCTCCCTGGGCAGCCTGTGCCAGTGTCTCATGATCTTCACTGCAAACAACTGCCTCCTAACTGAGGAAGTCATCTGAAAGCTGGTCAGGTAGAAAAAAATTTAGCATATTAACAGATAAATCTATGTTCATCCAACTTCTACTGACTGAATAAATCAGTCACAAGGACATATGGGAGGAACCCACTGAAGTGACAGCAGTGGCACGCAACCTGAAATTTAATTACTTACATTCAAAACTTGTTTGGTCCAACTGATAACTAACTTCCTTGAATGATGGGAGTGTGAATGCTTTTATTTTTTTTTAAGTATTACCATATTTTTGTAGCTTTATACTTGGTAACTTAAAGGAGCAAATTTTAGCTAAGTAATCTTAAGAAGCTTTTTAAAACACCAGTTTTGGTAGAACCTCTTTTTGAAAGATAGATTGGGGTGCTTTATTATCATTACAGAGAAAAAAAAACCCTATTGTACATCCCAATTCATCTGCTATAGCTAAAAATGAGATTAAGAGATTGAATTATTGGCTTTTATGAATACAAGATTATTTTGAAATGTGAGAGGAAGAGAAATAATTGACTGAAGCATATCATATTCTGTACAATATTGTTACTACTTAGATTAGTTAGTATTTAGATATTTGTTGTTGTATTGGCTTTGAAATTTTTTTATACTTGGAAATTTAGCCAGTAAAGTTAATTCTTTCTGAAATGCAGCTATCTAGATTGACACCTTCTTATTTAACAGGTTGTTGTAGGCATTCAGTTCATAGCTATCTACTATTAAAATACTTCATCAAGTTTTTCCTTTGTCAGATAAACTTTTTGAAGGAGGTTAGAAAAAGTCATCCATTTTTAATACACATAGACAATAAAAACAACAATCCTGGCCCAAAGCAAGAAACATGGTGTGAATAAACAAAATATGTCAGTTTTGTTCTGGGATGAACCTTCCAGTAATGTTTTGTGTGTTAGTTTGCTCTCTTAGTTAAAAATCTTGGGAGGACGTCTGAATTTTGCATTATTCTTATTCCCCATGCAGATCTTCTAGGAGAGTTCAAACCACACCACCAACTGCCACATTTACTTATCTCAGAGGAGAAGTAAGCTGGGAAGAATTAGATGACTGGACTATTTTTCAATATTTATAATATTTCTTAATGGAAGAAACCCACCTAGAAGAATATTACCTTGATGGTCAATTTTATTTATTTTAAAGTGATTATAATTATCCACTGGAAATGAAAACATTTCTCATTATTAAAGCAGATCAGTCTTTCTAGCTCTTACAGCCATAGAATCATAGAATCCTAGAATGGTAAGGTTGGAAGGGACCTCAAGGATCATCTAGTTCCAACCTCCTGCCATAGGCAGGGACACCTCCCACTAGCACAGCTCACTCAAGGCCTCCTCCAACCTGGCCTTGAACACCTCCAGGGAGGGAGCAGCCACAACCTCCCTGGGCAACCTGTGCCAGTGTCTCACCACCCTCACTGCAGACAACTTCCTCCTAACATCCACTTTCAATCTCCCCTCTGCCACTTCAAACCCTTGTCCTGTCATGGCAAGACCTTGTCAATAGTCCCTCCCCAGCCTTCTTGGAGGCCCCCTTCAGATATTGGAAGGCTACTCTAAGGTCTCCTGGAAGCCTTCTCTTCTCCAGGCTGCAGAGCCCAAAGTCTCTCAGTCTGTCCTCAGTAGAGCTGCTGATACAAATTGTCCCATATAGCAAGACTGTATTTGCTAGACAATCCTGAGCTTCAACATCTTACTGCAACAATTTTTCACCTAAAGAAAGTCAAAGTCCATTCTGGGGGAGCATGAGAAACAGTTTGACACTCCATCCACATCTCTAAAAGAGGGTTGGAAGTCTAGAGAATTTTTTCTTCCCATTTCTTGTGGGTCCATTAATCTTGCTGAATTTGTGGAGCTTACAGGACAAGTGGACTAAATATGTTTAATCTTTCAGAATAGGATTCAGTAGTTATTTATTAATTGATGCAGGTCAGTTCAGAACAAAAATATAAAGGAGCTTACCCATGTCAATATCTATTCTTAATGTCACTATTTCTTAAAGTATATGCTGTTTCTCTTTCAGATGCTTATATTTATTATGCCAGAAAACTTCAAGGTCTCTCTCTTGACTATGTAACAGAGAACATCCAACCTGATTTTGGTTAAAAAGTTGGTTTTGTTATTTCTTCCCTGAGTTTGTTCTCTTCTCTTTAATTAAACAGGATTTCACCAAATCAGGTGAATGACAACACTCATCAGTCCCAATGGCAAGGATCAGGCACTTGAAAAGACATATGCTCTTTGATTTGATTTGATTTGATTTGATTTGATTTGACCTGTACTAGTGGGAGGTGTCCCTGCCTATAGCAGGGGGTTGGAACTAGATGATCCTTGAGGTCCCTTCCAACCTTACCATTCTATGATTCTATGATTCTATGATTTATCACATACATTTTAGGTCTCCTGCAAAGTGTGCACTATGAAAAACACCTCAGAAGCATTGACAACCAGGGGATACACAGAAACATTAATAAGTGGGAGGGACATAATATACATTCATCAAAACTCATCTGTAAATCATGCATATAGTTCACCCATATGACCCCTGCTACCCAGTGTTCTTATCAAAGAAACACTCCCTGTTAGTCTACATTATGTAATTCCCATGATAGCTTACCTAGTTAAACAAACCACACCTTTAACAGAGTACTTACATTGCACTCAAAATCTTATCAGGACAGAAGTTCTCTGGTGCTGGTTTATCATTCTTATGGGGAGCATTTGTCTGGTAAGTATATGCATCAATGCAATTTTTACAAATGAGATTCACTAAATCTTTTTATTTCAATATTTTAATTGCATGGTTGACACTTTTTCTGTGTTTTAACCTATCCATCAGCATAGGGTGGCTGCAAAAGTTCCTACCCTACTGGTTTAAAGTGTTGAAGGGTACAGTATTGCTGTAGGCTGAAATGGATGAATAAATTGCTATTAATTTTACCCACACTTTCAGTTTGTCCTTGTGTTCTACTTTTAGGTATTGCTACTACTGCATCATCATCTAAAAATTCAGATGGAAGCTCTCACAGGCAAAGGTCATGACTTCCTAGATAATCCAATTCTCTTCTTTCCCTAAAAATAGTTGTTAAATAATATACTAAGGAAAGAGATATTGTACCAAGTAACAGTAATAAAATATGTACCAATTAATGACTCTGCCATATATTACATCCAAATGCACCTGCAGTAACACAGCTTACAAGGAAATTTAATTGAATAGGATGAACATGAGACATACTCTGGATGACACCAAACATCACAGGTATGACATGAATGAAGTGAGAAGTGCAGCCACCAGCACAGCAATGCCTCCCCTGGTTTGGACCTTGGATGTTTGTTAGGATGACCTCTGCTTGCAGCCATGACAGTCCTTTCCCCAGAGGGAGAAATGAAGGAGGAGAAGGGTGCCCTCGTTCCCATGCCATTCAGTGTGGGGCACATATTATCCTGGGCATAGCCATGGCATGATGTGTGCTCAGCTTTCTCCCTGTTGCATACCAGGCGGGCCTCTACCCCCACATACAGATATATCTTAGAGCACCATGCTCTGGCCATGCAGATCAATATGCAATCATCACCCGATTCCATGACAGACTTATATTGCTAACAATGGCCAAGTTCCTGTTTGCTCCAAATCAAGTACCTATTCCTTCTAGAAAAAAGGAACCCACCTGGAGTCCTGTGTGCAGTTCTGGAGCCCCCAGCACAGGAAGGACATGGAACTGTTGGAGTGGGTCCAAAGGAGGCCATGAAGATGCTCAGAGGGCTGCAGCAGCTCTGTTATGAGGACAGACTAAGAGAGTTGGGGCACTGCAGCCTGAAGAAGAGAAGGCTTCCAGGAGACCTTAGAGTAGCCTTCCAGGATCTGAAGGGGGCCTACAGGAAGGCTGGGGAGGGACTATTGACAAGGTCTTGCAATGCCAGGACAAGGGACAATGAGTTTAAAATGTCAGAGGGAAGATTTAGACTGGATGTTAGGAGGAAGTTCTTTACAGTGAGGGTGGTGAGGCACTGACACAGGTTGCCCAGGGAAGTTGTGGCTGCTCCCTCCCTGGAGGTATTGAAGGCCAGGTTGGAGGAGGCCTTGAGTGCCCTGTACTAATGGGAGGTGTCCCTGCCTATGGCAGAGGGTTGGAACTAGATGATCCTTGAGGTCCCTTCCAACCTTACCATTCTATGATTCTAATAGATGGACATAGAAGACAATCCATCATTGGTTTCTTACTCCAGTCACCTGAATCTCTGCTCCTACAAAGCCTGTGGTCAATTTTAAATATAATTATGTAGCCCAGGAAACCTTGAGCTCTTAAAAAGTTCAGTTCTAAAATCAGTTAATCTGAAAAGTAGAAAAGGCTAACATGAATAAATAATGAAAATAAAGAAACAAAATTCAATCCCATTAGGTGAAGAAATTTAAAAGAAAAAGTAATCTATACTTAAGGTTCTTCATACTGTAAAAGAAGAACGCATACCCTGGACTTTAAAACAATTAATATGGCAGGTCAACTTTAAAGCACCAAAAGCACTAAAGAACACAGTTACTAAGTAAAATTCACTTTTAATCCAGTTATAAGGACCAAAACTTCCTGGCTACTCACCATGTCGATGCTTGTGCGTTAAAACCTTAAAAGAGACTGAAAGAGATAGGCAGTTTATGTTTCAGAAGACATTTAGAGACAAAGGAGGTTCCTGCCACCTCTTCATTTATTGTAAATCCAGTAGGAGATAATTCAATGGCCAAAATTTCAACCAGCACTATAATGTGTACTGTTAGAGCACAGAGACTTCCAGAACATACCAGAAGAATCAAAGACACTTAGGTGAAAAAAAATTCTGCATCTTCTATTCAGTTTTCCTGGTAATAAACACTCATTCCTCAGAGCACAATTTCAAGTATTTAGTGCTCTTTAATTTTAAGCGCTGCAGAGACAGATGTTTCATCTATTTTCTTGAGATTTTAATCCCCTCCCTTAGAAGCTGATAAAGAATCTTTGCTTGACATTCAACTGCCTGTATCTCAGAACAAAAGCAATCAAGTTTGTCTCACAAGACTACCTTTCATCTACTCTTAATGCCCTGTGACTGTTTATCCAAAGAGCAAAGCCAAAAGCCACATCGGTACAAAGATTTTTTGTAAATCAAAAGAGAAGTCTTAATTCTAGGAAAATGAATTCACTTATTTTAATATTTTGGTTTTCATTGAAGTTGCAGTACTTGACTTGGAATACAGTGCTTTGTGATAAACTGGTCCCCATTAGGCTTTTTCTCTGTGTAGTGGAGGGGTAATTAATGTGAGGTGATCATTTAAAAAATTAATATTGTTTATTAATATTCAATATTCAGAACTCTTGCCACCCCAATCACTAATTTTAATAACAATCAGTTCTTTGCATCAGTCATGGAAACTTTATACAGGTTATAACAGGATCTAGCAATACCCAGTGATAATATATAACATTAATTGAACTCAAACTAGAAGAGAAGGCTTTGCAGTTAGCATACTGCTTGCGGTTCATTGTCCTGCTTAGCCACTGGATGGACTCAAGGAGCTCCTTTCTGCTTATGGCAGAAGGCAATGGTGAGTTACAAGAGGCTTTAAGTATTGACTCACAAAATATTATCAGACAGTACCCAAAGCTCATGGAGGGGTTGCTGTTGGTGGTCTCAAAGCTGTTAGAGGCTTTGGAGTCTTCCCAGGCTCTTTTCTGAAGCAGCTGGAGTCTGGCACAGTCTCTGACCTGGTTCCTCTTGACTTGATTCAGCAGCAGCCTTGCAGAGGGGCAGGTAGGATGCAGTGCCATGGGCAGGCTTGGCACAATGTCAGGCTGGCTGTGCAGGCTGAGTGCCTGCAGGCATTGAGAACCAGTGCATGGTAAGCTCTTGGCAGGCAGTTTCCAGAAACAGGATACAAGACAGTAGGAGCATGGACAGAGAGCACAAATACAACGGCAGGGCACAGGTTGTGCTCCCTGCTCATTCCTTTGATCCATGCAGCCCGAGACTAATGTGCCTTTGGACACAGAACAGCCAAGCAGAATGGCAGTTAGCCAAGCCTAACCATATTAAGTGGAGCCATAGGCTTGCTTTACCCAAATGTGGGCAGAGCACAAGGCAAGCTGTGTACCTTGTTTACTGCAGGGTTCAAAACAAGTCTGGGCAAGCCACAGGCCTCAGACTCAGTGGCTCCAGGTTCTTTGTGCTCTTTCCCACAGTTGCTTCTCCCCAAAACAGAAGGAGGGAGAGCAGAAAAACATCTCTGGGCAAGCCAGGACACGGATAAGTCTATTTTGGCCTGCTTAGGCCTACCATCACACTCTGAAGAGAAATTTGAAAGCCAAATTAGGACGTCCCTCTAAAATTCAGAGAAGGTTCTTCATCTGATAATAAAACTTTCTGTATGCATTAACTCGAGTGGAGTTCAGCCAAGTTACGGTCTGGGGATTTGGCACATTAAGTTTAATACAGTTTTTCGTATGGGGCAATCAGCATTGATTAAACATTATCATTTATTTTATATAAAAACCTCTAAATATGACTTATACTGGACTTTCCTTAGCTACTTCTCTTAATGATTTTGTCTTGTGAAAAGTGTTTTTAGATGGAAGTGGCACAGCAATGATGAAAGTGCATTTGCTCCTGCTCACATAAATATTTTGACAACATAAGTTTCTTGATAAAACTCATAAGTATGCAAAGATCACTACACTCCTGGATAATGGCCAGTCCCAAGTCTAAACCTGAACTTCCCTGCTATATATCAGCCTGAGAATATTGCAGAGAGATCAGAAAAGTAACATTTATGATTTATGACTCCTGAAAAAAATGAGAAGAATAAATCATTTTCAACTAGACAGGCTTTAGGGCCTGAATAAATAGTTGTAGAGGATGAGTATCTTAAAGTTGAGGGTTCTGGTTATCTTGACATGTCTTAGACCAAATGAAGATCAAGTTCACGAGCAACAGACCCACTCACAATCCTCTCCTACTTTACCTCACTGAGCTTTCACCTTCCTGTAACATTTTCAGCTTGTATAGGTAAAATCAATCCATCACATGCCTGGAAATTAGTTACTTGGAAAAAAAATTCATGGTTGCGTCACATATCTTCCTTACTTGAAATCTCATCAGAAGTCAAACATCTGTGTGCATGTGTGTGGTGAGACTGCAGTGACAGAGAACTGGATCTATAAACTGGCTATTGATGTCTGCAGCTCAGCGTAAGAAATGAGCTAGGTGTATGCCTCACAGGAGTCACATTGCCTTGATAAAACTGTGTTTTTCCCCAAAGTTTTTGTCAATATGACATTACATAATTCTTCATTCTTGTATCTCAAGCCCACTATCCAATACGGCAAATAAAATACAATTTGTGTGGTCTATAAAGCATTGCAATAGCCAAACAAAGGCATACCACCTCCTTGACCTAATGATCAGTAGTTCCAAGGATTTCAGCAAGACCACTTGCTATATAGTTGAGTCTAACAAAAGACTCGTGGCTTGGATGCCAACACTCTGTGCTGGGTTAGGAACTGGCTGGAGGGCCGAGCCCAGAGAGTGGTGGTGAATGGTGCCACATGCAGCTGGAGGCCTGGCGCTAGCGGTGTGCCCCAGGGATCAGTGCTGGGCCCCATCCTCTGTAACATCTTCACGGATGATCTGGACGAGGGCATCGAGTCAGGCACCAACAAGTTTGCAGCTGACCCCAAGCTGGGGGCTGATGTTGCTGGGTTGGAGGGCAGAAGGGCTCTGCAGGAGGACCTCGACCGCCTGCACAGATGGGCAGAGTCCAAGGGGATGGAGCTCAACAAATCCAAGTGCCAGGTGCTGCACTTCGGCCACAACAACCCCATGTAGAGCTACAGGCTGGGGTGGGAGTGGCTGCAGAGCAGTCAAACAGAAAGGGATCTGGGGGTGCTGATTGACACCTGCCTGAACAGGAGCCAGCAGTGTGCCCAGGTGGCCAAGAAGGCCAATGGCATCCTGGCCTGCATCAGCAAGAGTGTGGCCAGCAGGAGCAGGGAGCTCATTCTCCCCCTGGACTCTGCACTGCTTAGGCCACACCTTGAGTCCTGTGTCCAGTTCTGGGCCCCTCCATTGAAGAAGGACATTGAGGTGCTTGAGTGTGTCCAGAGAAGGGCAACGAGGCTGGGGAGAGGCCTGGAGCACAGCCCTATGGAGAGAGGCTGAGGGAGCTGGGATTGGTTAGCCTGGAGAAGAGGAGGCTCAGGGGAGACCTTCTTGCTGTCTACAACTACCTGAAGGGTGCTTGTAGCCAGGGGGAGGTTACCTTCTTCTCTCAGACAATCAGCACCAGAACAAGAGGATAAAGTCTCAAACTGTGCCAGGGGAAGTTTAGGCTGGAGGTGAGGAGAAAGTTCTTGCCTGAGAGTCATTGACTGCTGGAATGGGCTGCCCAGGGAGGTGGTGGAGTCAGCGTCCCTGGAGGTGTTCAAGGCAGGTTTGGACGTGGCACTTGGTGCCATGGTCTGGTCTTGAGGTCTGTGGTGATGGGTTGGACTTGATGAGCTTTGAGGTCTCTTCCAACCCTGGTGATGCTGTGATACTGTGAGAAGCCTAAGTCTTTGTAGTATAGGAGAGTTACAATAGGAAAACATCTGGTCAATGATATTTTGAGCTTCAACAGAATATAGCAGTAGCATTGACGTCATGAGCTATCTGTAGGTGTAAGCAGACTTACAGAAGACTTGATTTGCACCACAGTTTTCAATGAATTGACTTTATATTTCAGTCAACTATTTAAAATATGTTGTGAAATGTAACTTAAGAGTTACTTTATAATGTAATTTTCATAGGGGAAAATCTTAAAACAAAACCAAAAACCATTTAAAAATCACTTTACCAAAACTTATCAAGGGTTATCAAACACTGGAATGGTCTGCGCAGGGCAGTGATGGAGTCCCCATCCATAGAGGTGTTTAAGCATGGCATGCACCTGGCACTTTGGGACATGGTTTCATGTTGACCTTTCAGTACTGGGTCACAGGTTGGGCTGGATGATCTTGCAGCTCTCTTCCAATCAGATAGATTCTGAGATTCTGCATGAAGACTCACAGGCAGGGTCAACCTAAACAGCCACTTTCTTTAAAAACAGCACATTTCTTGTTTTAACATTCCTTGTATCTAAGCATACTTTGTAAGCATTCTTGGTCTTACTAGCGAGTTAACCTTATTAACTTACTAGGGTGACAAGTAGGACAGAAACCACATAGTTTAATGAAGGAATTTGGTTCTCTTCCAAAAAAAAAAGATCAAGGAATCTGCACTGTGAAGCATAAAATGACTGTGAGACCAGAACAAAGTATGTTTGGTTGTTCTGATCAGCCACTTAAATATTCATTCTATTACTTCTTTCCCAGTGAAAAGATAAATATGTACCCTAATATTTTACCTATTTTCCAAATGACTTTCATATGCTTTACTCAGTCAGAAAGAAGCACTCAAGGTTTTAAAGGAAAATTTTAAAAAAGAAGGATTCATCCTAGTTATACCAAAAAGACTGTGGTATTTTGAACACATTATAGTGTAAAAGATCTCCTGATTGATGAGTGAATTCGACATTCATTTATCCTAGTAATTTTTGATCCAATTTTGTTTCCTGTGGTAATTCGTTTACTTATGGGGCTCAGCGTTATTCTTCCTACTTCGAGGAGACCTTAGAGTAGCCTTCCAATATCTGAAGGGTGCCTACAGGAAGGTTGGGGAGGGACTACTGACAAGGTCTTAGAATGACAGGATGAGGGGTAATGGGTTTGAAGTGGCAGAGGGGAGATTGAAACTGGATGTTAGGAGGAAATTGTTTGCAGTGAGGGTGGTGAGACACTGGCACAGGTTGCCCAGGGAGGTTGTGGCTGCTCCCTGCCTGGAGATGTTCAAGGCCAGGTTGGAGGAGGCCTTGAGTGAGCTGTACTAGTGGGAGGTGTCCCTGCCTATGTCAGGGGTTTGGAACTAGCTGATCCTTGAGGTCCCTTCCAACCTTACCATTCCATGATTCTATGAGTCTACCCTACGTTTTCTCAGGAGAAATTCAAGAGAACATTCAGATCATTTTAGTATGTTTTGCAGCTAAGACAATAATTCTTTTTAAAAATAGTACATAGTATATATGTGGTTAATGCTTCAGCATTTTACTTACAGGTGAACCTGAAATATTTTAATATCAGCCACAGAATGAGGTATGGAACATTTCAGTTGAACTTTATTGTGGTTAATGGACCATGTTATTAAGTGTATATATATTGTTAAAGAGACATACTTTTTTTATTTTGTTGACTGTTAGGTTGCAAGGAATGCAATGAATATTGATTTAATTGCATACCATGGGCTTGACCTAAACTTAAAATCATTAACTGGAGTAACTAAATGCACAATTTTGGCATAAGTAGCATACACATTAGCTCAGAATAGCAGAAAAAGAATGAATGAAATAAAGGAATTAACTTTTCTGAGCAGGTACTACCCAGTTCCCTGCCCAGTTCATTCACTGGCTGCAGAAAGGCTTGCTTGCATTCATACACCTGATATATGTTTCCTGTTCAGTTAGGCAGCTGGTTGAGGACAGTGATTTGAGGTAGAGCACCTTCCCTTGCCCTTTTGACAGCTGGATGCATGACTGCTTGGAAATTAATATGAATAATCTCATCTCTGGGAAACTCAGAAGCATCAGGTAACCGATTTTATGTCAAATACATCACCTGAATTTTTAGTTGTGTCTGAAGAAAACTCAAGTATTCTTTCCAGGTAAAGCAAAAGATGAAGTAGCTGGAATTGCTTTAGCTTATACTAGTTTCTAAGGGACTTCATATAGAGGAAAATTTGCATTATATGGCTCTGAATTGATATATTCATTCGATGCATAAATTTCCTTCTCTTTTCCCAGAAGACAGGTATAAAAGGTTATCCAGGTGAATGTTTCTCCTTAAAACTCTTTGTTGCCCTATGGAAAACTTCAATCCCCATTCTGACTAGCTGAGAAGCACATGAAATTCATTCTTGTATGAGTAGGAATGAAATATTTATACATCATAAATTCTGTATCTTATCTTCACTTTGATTTGAAAATGGGCCAGAATCACATTACTGACTTCTCTGCAGTACAGCAACATCTTCTCTTTCAGGTCCATTTCTTTGAAAATTCATCACAACTGCTATTTGGTCTGGATTAGATCTGCTGGCAGGTGAAGTTACCCTACAAAATCAGTCAGATAACTGTAGTGTTAGCTATTTTTTGTTATTTTTTTTAACTCTTACATGTGTATCTTCAGGACTGAGAAATATACCTATTCATTTAATAGTTTGTGTACAATTTAATTATGGAGTAAATAAAGATATGTTTCAGAAATCACACGAATTAACGTGAGAAAATATTTCTAGACATAAATAAATAACCAACCTCACAATCAGAGTAGCTTTCATGTGGCTATCAAAACGGTACCTATGGATCAGACAAATTTCATAGAATCCTAGAATGGTGAGGTTGGAAGTGACCTCAAAGATCATCTAGTTCCAAACCCCTGCCATAGGCAGGGACACCTCCCACTAGTACAGCTCACTCAAGGCCTCCTCCAACCTGGCCTTCAACGCCTCCAGGGAGGGAACAGCCACAACCTCCCTGGGCAGAATATACCAGTGTCTCACCACCCTCACTGCAAACAACTTCCTCCTAACATCCAGTTTTAATCTCCCCTCTGCCAGTTCAAACCCATTGCCCCTTGTCCTGTCATTACAAGACCTTGTCAATAGTCCCTCCCCAGCCTTCCTGTAGTCCCCTTCAGATCCTGGAAGGGCTACTCTAAGGTCTTCTCGAAGCCATCTCTTCTCCAGGCTGCAGAACCCCAACTCTCTCAGCCTGTCCTCATAGCAGAGCTGAGCATCTTGGTGGCCTCCTCTGGCCCCACTCCAACAGTTCCAAGTCCTTCCTGTGCTGGGGGCTCCAGAACTGTACACAGCACTGCAGGTGGGGTCTGACAAGGGCAGAGTAACAGGGGCAGAATCCCCTCTCTTACCCTGCTGGCTATTATTGGATAATTACATAAAAGTTACCCTGTGCATTTAAAGTAAGTGAAGAATTCATGATTTTAATAAGTTTTAAGATTTTCATGTTTAAATATTTTTTCCACTCTTTCCTATTATTTATTGTTTTCTCTCCAGAAACTTTACTTTCTTCATCTTTTGTGCAGAGTATTAGAGGTAAAATGCTTTAAAATTTTGATTGGCACTTTTTCAGCACTTATTGTAAATTATACAATGTTAAAACAGGAGCAAAACAGAGGAAGAAAACAGATTAAGAAGATGCAGTTTGGATTTCCCAGACTGCAGAACAAACTCAGATACCACACTACAGATGTCTGACACAAAGGAAGTTTCCTGGGTACAGCATATTAGTTACAGGAACCAAAGTAACTGCTAACATTGAGTTCTACAATACTTTTTTTTTTCTTTTTTTTTTTTTTCACTTTAAGGAAGAAAATACCTGAGGTCTAGTTTTATAAGTGCTGGTTACATAACTTCCATTCATGTTAAAGTCTTTAAAAGCCTAAAAAAAACATATGACCCTTCAAATCTCATAATAAATTATGGAACTCTGATACTGTAAAACAAGAATCCTGCTTTTTGTTTTTGTCATGTGCTGAGTTGAATCTGCTGATGTGTATTGAGTATCAAGCCAACTTCAAAACGAAATGCTATGTTAAGTAACTTATCATGGAGCTTGAAGTTCAGTTTGTAACATAAGAAACTTCTTGTCGTGGTTGCTGCTTGTGGTTCCTGGGTTTGGGGTGTCAGTCTGTTCTGCCAGGTTTGAGGGTTTGCTGACTCCTGCTGCTGCATTTTGCTGCATTTTGCTGCAAAGAAGCTAAGGGAATTGTGCATTGCATTATCTTCATAAATTCCTTACCTCAGCCCAAGAGGCTTTTATTGTGTCACTTTCCTTCCCACCTCGGCAGGGGGAGAGGGGCCTGTGAGCTCAGACTTTGTTATCACAGGACACTTATATTTTGTAAACACCGTATGTTTTCCATTCTATTTCCTAGGATGGAAGAAAAGCAAACGTATGTTTGCCTAAGATGTGGTAGAATGCTTCTCAAAGAGGAGCCTGCTTAGGCCTACCATGACACCATCCCGCATTATTCTAGATAGCCTTATTTTTATTTACAACATTGAAAAGAAAATTCAGTTACAATAACCTGATTGCTTATGCCAAATGCCTTTGCACATTTTATTCATGCATTGTTCAGTGCCAGACTAGATGTGGGCTATTTCCTATATTGTAAAGAAATGTCTTTAAATTGCCATTAAAGACAAGCAAACAAGCAAACAAAATAACACATCAAAAAAACCCCTACAGAGACTATGATAAAGAAACAGGATTATTATAAGATTTTGCCAGTGCACATATCAGAGTGCTTGCTAGACCCTTCCTTCACTGTGGTTAATAGCAGGTTTTCACATGGGACTCTGAATCTCTGTTTCTCTTGCTCCTATAACGTGAAGAAATGTAAACAGTATAGGTAAAATCCTCACACCACTGTAGCTTTGGGAAAGAGCAAAATTGGCTTCAAAGAGTCCAAGACTTTAAAACTGAAGGACAGGAGAACATGGATGTATCAGGAGTGTAAAGGATCTGGAGTACTGTGTGCAGTTCTGGAACCCTCAGCACAGGAAGGACATGGAAGTGTTGGAGCCAGTCCAGAGGAGGCCACCAAGATGCTCAGAGTGCTGCAGCAACTCTGCTGTGAGGCCAGGCTGAGAGAGTTGGGGCTCTGCANGGTTGATGAGACACTGGAACTGGTTGCCCAGGGAGGTTGTGGCTGCTCCCTCCCTGGAGGTGTTCAAGGCCAGGTTGGAGGAGTGAGCTGTGCTAGTGGGAGGTGTCCCTGCCTATGGCAGGGGTTTGGAACTAGATGATCCTTGAGGTCCCTTCCAACATTACCATTCTATGATTCTATGATTCTATGATCATAAGCTAGGTCATAATGAGACCTTCCACCCTCACATCTTTTTTATATTCTGCTAAAGAAAGCACTTCTGAACTTTGAATTAGTCATTTATTTCTTGGCTTCTCTCAATTTCGAAACTATGAGAAACAGATGATGTTCTCCTATTAAGCACATGATTAACTTCTAAAAGAATTCATAACAAACCAACCTTATTGAGTTGAAGGGCACAGTAGTTGAAAAGCATCTAATGGTGGCTTTTTTCTAGAAGAAAGCAAACAAAAAATTCAGCAGCAATGAATTTCGGAGTGACCATGAGCTGCTAAATGATCACAGGTGTCTGTTTCCACAAGAAAGCTATTTGTAATGGACTTTAAATTAGCAGGAGGGAGATACAAGCTTTAAATACTTTTGAAATCTCACAAGTGTGAAAGACTTCATACATCATAACTGAAATAAAGGAAGGTGATTAATAATTGTCCTTTACCTAAATGAGTTGCCAGATGCACTGACTCTCAAGTGTGGGAGGAAAAAAAAAAAGAGAGAAAACAAAAAAGTCAGCTGGGAAAGATAGATATTCTTGATGCAAAACCTCTTACAATTCTTTCTGGTAACTTTAGCAAGTTAAAAGGGAGCAATTGTTCAAGGACTATGTTGTCTTAAGAGTTCCATCGGGGAATCGTAGATCCTCTTGTGAATTTTAGGTTTCAGAGAAGGCTGTGTTCACTGATTTGTCTGATTCAGCCTCTCCAATGTAACATTCATGCAGTTGTGCATAACAACACAGAAGAAATAGTGTTGACCTGAATACACTTATCTCATATGTTGAAATAATTTGAAGAATTCAGGCGTTAAATTTACATTTATTATCTTACTACAGAGGCAAATGTCTCTGTGTCTTTTTTTTTTCCCAACATTGTGATGTTCTACATTTGATTACCTGCATTTATTCAGTTACTTTTGCTTCCGTTATGCTCTCAAAATAAAATACATTGGGATAAAATTTACCAGATTTGTGTGGAACAAGACTGGAGAAATTAACTCTTCCAGTCAACATATAGAAGCAGAGGACAGACACAACTCACTACTTTCAAGGCAAGGCTGGGCAGTCACTACAATAGCAAGCAGAGTTAAAGGAACCATGTCAGGAAATGAGTGGTTGTGCTGGTTTGAGGCTAATTGGAATATTTTAACAGAGAAAATTGTAGGCTGTGAAATGCAAACACTGGTGACGTTTACTTCGCTCATAGGCTCGCTGAGATGGATAAGAACAAGAACATAAACATAGAGAACACAGAGTCTCTTGGTCTCTCTGAGGGCCAGTTGGTCTTCTCCTCTCTGAGTAACTTAACTAACCATTCTGCTTCTAACCCCCCTTACCCATCCTCCAAACTCACCTTGCATGTAAGGCAAGCCCTGGGGTAAGGCAGAGGGGTGGGGAGAAGGTGGAAGGGTGGTTGGGGGCCCCTGCTGGGGACACTGATTTCTAGGAGAGGGATTGTGTTTCTGTATTCCCTTTGACTTGTATATTTTTGTAAATATTCACGTACATTGTGTCTATCTCTGCTTGTATATTATGCTGAGCTGTAAATAGAGCTTCAGTCCTTAACTTCCAGATGCCTGAGTCTAGCCTGGGTGATTTTTCATAGTGTGGAGGGGCAGGTAACTCCCAAACCGTCACAGTGGTCTTGCAAGAGAGAATTTTGGAGTTAATACAAATTTGAAGACATAGGAAAATATTGGACAGCACCTTTGTTCCTTAAAGCTCCACTTGGTGACTGTGGTCACGATCATTTTGCACATCACTGCTTCACTGGAAAAGCCCATTCAGAAGTGTGTTCAGGAGATCAGTGCTATACTAGTGCTGGGCTACTACAGCAGTTTTCTTACAGCTAAACACACAGAGAAAAATCCTTGCCTCCGTTCTTGCTTCCAAAAGTTATCTTCTGTCAAAAAAACAAGAATTGACAGATTGTCTGTATCAATTTCACCCTCTTTTGGGGGACTATTGAGCTGTGACTTTAAATATGGAAGGAGTTTCTTGCACTTTCACAACCAGAAATGTTATGACAAACATAAATAACCCACAACTTTACACCTCCCACTCATTTAGGCTTTTCATATTTTGTTTTCAGTAAAGAATCAGATTGCTTGAAAGATGGATGACTGAATCAACATCTAACAAATAGAGAATTGTACATCACTTGCATTTTCAGTGTCTCCTAGTAACAAAACCTGTGATTTATAACTAATATGAGCATTAATTATTTGAAATGCCATCAGTTAAGTAAAATGGATTGCTTCACTGTGGGCTTAAAATGTGTCACTTTTTCTGTTCTGTTCAGGCTTTATGATATTCATATTTCTTCAGCTGTGATCTTATTTGGCAGGTATTATCCTACACATCCTGAGTGAGCAATAATTGCTTAAACAAAGAAATTTTTTGTCAAGTAAAAACTTTCACCTGTTTGGTATATTTTTTATTTATTCTATTAACAGTTCTTTAAACTCTTTAAACTAGACTCTATGCAAAAACTATATGAGAAAAGTAACACACAGGACTCCAGATGGGGTCTGAGGAGAGCAGAGC
>VWZE01014980.1:86158-102017 GCA_013396675.1 Eubucco bourcierii
TTTTTTTTTTTTTTCCTTATTTAATGAGTTTCAACATATTGTGGAAAATGACGGCACAAATATTTTGCAGTATGAGATTATAACAATGTTGTGAGGATCTGGAGCGATATAGGCAGACGACCTGGGAAACCTAAACTTTAATTCTTTTGGTAAAATCATTAACAAATATGGTATTATGCTAGGTTTTAAAAAAATGGTGCACAATCTAAGGAGTATCAAGGAAAATTTTCATAGGCAAGAGGAAGAAGGAATTAACATTTTCCTTTCGTTGTGACTGGCTGAGAAAAAAAAATCAGATAAGTTTAGCAATTATAGAAAGAAAAATTAGCTAAAGTTTTGGGTTACTTTTAAACAGAGTGCTTTAAACCCTCTTCCTGTTGTGGATTTATGGTAGTGATTATACAGCAGAAGCAGCTGCTCTGAAGCAACTCATCACTTAACCTACCCATTGCTTCTTCAGAATATCAACTATTCCAGATGTGTGGTGTGCCATTTTAAAATAATCATAATTTATCTTCATTTGGAAGTACATCACTGTTTTCCATCCATTATAAATAAAAATGGTACTTGGTCTTTAAGCATCAGAAATTATACTCTGTTTGTTCTTTCATTTCAAAATATATTGCTTTTGCTCTATATATGATATTATGAAGCTCATTCTTTGTTAAGCACCTTTTTGGTTTTTTACCCATGGAAAAAACATTTAAATATAAATCTGCTCAGTGGAAACAGTAAAAAACTCTTATAAAGCATTAAATCAATTAACAAATTTTGAGCCTCTCAGAAAAATAGCAAAATCCTCCTACTTGGAAGACAATGTAACAAAAGAAGAAATATAATAGTCAGGCAAAAGCACAGGTTGAAGGGCCTAAGTTTAAAAGTGTATTTTTCCAATCATGGGAGCTAACAGAGACACTAAAATAAGAGGCCACATTCTGAAGGAAAACACAGATCCTGGTTATTGATTTGAAATGCTTTTTGTTTTGGACAAGGGGAAAAAAACAACCACAAGTGACAATGAAAGTGTGGAATAACATCTGTGTCAGGCAGGAAAAAGGAAAGAGCTTAGAGAGCTGAGCATGAACTTGGATGCCAAGCTATTAAGCAGTAACTTTTATCCCCTTCTTCTACAAACACAAAAGCATTTCAGAAACATATTTCAAAACTGACTTAGGTTCAAAATAGCTCTTGCAAACAGCTCCTCCCAAGCACCTCACTCCTTTAAAGTACTGATGTTGAAGAGACAAGATTTTACAAAGCACTTGCAATGTCCTAGGGAATAAAAAAGACAAGTTATGGGGGGAAAAGACTCTAGAAGACCTTGAAAAACAGATGTTTAAAGTAAAAAGACAAAAATCTTCCAGTGTGTAGGAAAAAAAAATAAAAATAAAAAAAAAAGTGGTGCACAGGCAATAGGTATGATAGAAAACTAAAAGAAGAAAGATAACTTTTCTAAACAGCTGGCACTCCACTTTACATTAACCCATATCCATTGATAATGCAATAAGGAGGGCATGATTCTATCAAACTATTAATTGCTCCTATCACCTCACTAGGAAATACCTCAGCAGTATTGAAAGAAAGCCACTTGAGTACTTCAATGGTTCCCTCCCAATTAACAGCTACCTATGACCTTTACTAACAACAGGTTGGAAGTGATCTTCCTGTGGAAAAGAATCTGCTCTTCCCAAAGGCTTTTCACTGCCATCTGTAAGAAGGTAGAGTCACAATATGTGTGATCAAACTTTCACAACAGGTCATAGAATCGTAGAATCCTAGAATGGTAAGGTTGGAAAGGACCTCAAAGATCATCTAGTTCCAGCCCCTTGCCATAGGCGGGGACACCTCCCACTAGTACAGCTCACTCAAGGACTCATCCAATCTGGCCTTGAACACCTCCAGGGAGGGAGCAGCCACAACCTCCCTGGGCAACCTGTGCCAGTGTCTCACTATTTCCTGTTGACTGAAAATCCAAAGAATCTCAGGGATTTTTTCCCAAATTTTTGAATATTAATAATTGAAAATAGTATTCATACATATATTCATTGTCATAATTCATAACAAATTATTAATGTCATCACCAAACATTTGTACTGCCATCAACAGTCAGACATCACAGAGGTCTGCAGAATCAAACTGAAGAAATGCTGTGTTCGTACTGATCATCTATTTTGTTTGGGCCTGTTTGAGCTGCCTTAAATCATCGCATGTGGGTAGCTTGGTGGTCTCAGGCTGCCGTGTAAAATAGACAAGAAAATGGAGTCTAAAGTATGATTTGATAAAAAGGAGGAAACCACCTCTCTCCTTGAGTACCAAACCTGTCATAAAAGCAGTATGGCTAATGGATTTTTAATGTAGGTGGAAGGTTTTAGAGAATTGAGACAAATGTGTGATTGACAGGAACAATTGTACCTTTTAGTGATATTCTTGGAGCTGAAGGGATATGATGGAAACAGTTATTTCACTAGTCCTGCCTCCTATTGTCTGCCTCTTTTCATCATTCTGCACTAAAGGCTACATTTATCTAGGTGGCTAATTTCTATTTACCACTGTTTCAGTACTTTAGGCTTGTTTTGACAGCGATGGAGTGTTCCAGAAACTCATTTTGCTGTTAGGATTCTGAAGCTGAAGATCGAAATATAAAAGTAGCCACTGACTTTTTTCAACTGCCATTTAAGTCCAGCAAGAGCAGAAGTGGGATGTGTCAGTTGTGGTGACTTAAGCACAGCTCACAGAGATAGCACTGACATCTACATATCACAAAAACTACTGTTCTGTACAAGCATATGCACTGGTATTTGCTCTTGTAAAGAAGTAATTCCAAGGGGTTAGTGGCATGGCAGTGGCCCCCCTACTAAAACAAAAATTCTGGATCAGACACAGAGTTTATGAAGACAAGCATTTACTGACTCTAAAGGAAATTTAATCAAGTGCTCTGAGAACATCCATGTCTGTTTTAAGATAACTGAAAACCTCTTGAAGGCGATGAGAATGCTACAGTGCTTGAAGTTCAATATATTTAAATGCTTTCCTAAGCAATGTTGAAGCTGGCAAGATTTCACCTTCAGAGTTAATAGAATCAGAAAGTATCTAAGTATTTCACTGACCTGAGATGCACTAAAGATCCCTGATAAAGACATACTTTTACCTCACTATGAAAGCTCAACAGTAACCAACCACTGTTATCTTGGAATATACTCATCTGAATTTAATCTCATCCTGCTTCTTTGTATCTCAGTTATGAAAGAAAGCTGATTTTACCTAGGATTTTCGCCTTAATCCCAATTTAATATCAGTCATGACTGTGATCTATTTAACTCCTCCATTCCAAGATTTTCCAAAGTGCTATGTTTGTCCTAACACAGCCCACCCTCACACCACCCACCCCTTCCCATTCATCTCCTCAGTTAGGTCAGTTAGCTTAAGCCAGTACAGTTTTCAAGACACAAATGAATCTGTAATTCTAAGCAAGTGTATGAAATACCAATTTCCTACTGGAAGGAGACAAAATCTCATTCTCTATTAAAATATTCTAATTAACCTCAAACCAGCACAATGAGATTAAATGCTCATTTCTTACTGGAAGCTTCTGCAGCCACGTTCAGTTCCCACAGGCTGACCAACATTTTCAGCTAGTCAGTGGTGCTTTTGTTACGTAATGGAGTTCAAGGCAACATAGCTGTAACTCAATTATCATTTCAGGAAGGAAACAGAAAGCCTGCCTTTTGCCATGTCATTTTAAAGTTTCCAGGATACAAGAGATATGCTCCTTTATCAATTCCAGTTATTCACAAAGATGCTCAGAGGGCTGCAGCAGCTCTGCTCTGAGGACAGGCTGAGAGAGTTGGGGTTCTGCAGCCTGGAGAAGAGAAGGCTTCCAGGAGACCTTAGAGTAGCCTTCCAGGATCTGAAGGGGCCTACAGGAAGGCTGGGGAGGGACTATTGACAAGGGCTTGCAATGACAGGACAAGGGGTAATGGGTTTGAACTGGCAGAGAGGAGATTTAGACTGGATGTTAGGAGGAAGTTGTTTGCAGTGAGGGTGGTGAGACACTGGCACAGGTTGCCCAGGGAGGTTGTGGCTGCTCCCTCCCTGGAGGTCTTCAAGGCCAGGTTGGAGGAGGCCTTGAGTGACCTGTCCTAGAGGGAGGTGTCCCTGCCTATGGCAGGGGGTTGGAACTAGATGATCCTTGAGGTCCCTTCCAACCTTACCATTCTATGATTCTGTGATTCTATGATTTTGTAGTAGTTGTAATATGTAAGAAATATAAATTAGTACATCCCTCCTCTGTGCTTGCTGGTTCTCTGAAGGCACACTCCCTGACCACAACACACCATGGCCCTCACTTCCTCATGCACACATGCTTGCTGTTGCCCAGCACAGCTCTGCATGCTCGGATCCTGTACTAGCTGAGACCATTCTATACAACACAACTGCAGTTATTGTAGGCTGGAGTGGGTAGGAACACGTTTCCCATATCAGTACCCTAAAGATGTTTTATCAAGTTAACAATGCACTATGTGCTAGAAACTAAATATTTTTAAAAGCTGATGTTTATTCATCAGTAGTTCACTGACAAAATGCATTGAAACCTGCTAATTAAACAGCAAGGTGCAAATTAGAAAGTAACAGAAACTGAGCTGCTGCATGTGCAATTTAAAGATGGTTTCCTAATTTTAAGGTGATTTCCTATCATAGAAAATTATCACTCCATACAGAACCAACAATCTCATTATAAAACAAAATTGAGTGAATGGAGGGGTGAGAAATTTTAAAATACTAAAGTCACTGTGATGATCTCTGCTGATTCCACGTGTCGCAGCTCAAAAAGACAGATACCACCACTCCAATAAAGGAATCATTTAAACCTTACTAGCAACATTAAATAATGTGCTCTGTGATTTAAAAACACGTTTCATGAGACTTAGCAGTGTTCTTTGCCCTGGGCTTCCTTATGTTCTCAGTTTAAGAATGAGGATATATTTTTTACAAGACCTCAATGACAGGACAAAGGGCAATGGGTTTGAACTGGCAGAGGGGAGATTGAAAGTGGATGTTAGAAGGAAGTTGTTTGCAGTGAGGGTGGTGAGACACTGGCACAGGTTGCCCAGGGAGGTTGTGGCTGCTCCCTCCCTGGAGGTGTTCAGGACCAGGTTGGATGAGACCTTGAGTGAGCTGTGCTAGTGGGAGATGTCCCTGCCTGTGGCAGGGGGTTGGAGCTGGATGATCTTTGAGGTCCCTTCCAACCTTACCATTCTGTGATTCTATGATATACTACATGTATCATATCAATTTGTGGTTGTGTAACAGTTTAGGTTCTCTAGCTGATAGTGCTACTTATTACTTGTACTGTCATGGAATATTAGAGACTTGAGACACTATTAATTCTTTTCCTCTTGTTTGCAGTGCAACAAATTACTTACCATGCCATATCTACACTCAAATGTATTCAGCACATTTGAATACATATATAACGTAAATGTTCTTGACAACAAAACGTAGTTATGAAAACTTTTTTTTTTTTTTAATGTACTGGGGAAACAGATCATTCAATTCATACAATTACTTCAAAACTTAAACAAGGTATTTTTGACTTATTAAAATACACTCCAAACTGTATTAGCATGTGTGTCCATCTTTAATGGCTTTACAGGGGAAGAAGAAAAGGCTTGGGATTTAAGCTTAAGGATTACTCTTCACTGTTATCTATTTTTAAAGAAAGTAGATTTTCTTCAAATCAAAGAGAAAAGAAACTGTGATCCCCTGTAGCAGTGAGTTAACTGTACTGTATTTCTTAAAATTTGTTTTATCACAGAAACAAGAAAACGGAGGTATCTCACTTACATGGTGGCAGGTAGATTCCATTTTTCCAAGGAAGGTAAATGTGGTAGAGGAGCCAATTAGGCTACACAGGAAGAAGCACAGTTTCCAGTCTTGGACTGACCTCCTTATATCCAGATACTTTAGTTTCAAACTGACAGGTCTACTTGCACTTCTGATTCACTCTCTGGATTGCTTAGACAAAGCTGACTTTGCTGGAGCCAAGCCACAGAGCTCTATTCTTAGGGGTGCTAATTCACAGCAGCAGCCTAGTCCTACCCAGGAAGATCCCATCAGGCTTTTTCACCTGCAGTTATCTTATAGCTATGGGTGGAAGCAAATCTCCTGACTTTAGACAGTAATAAAGCATGTGCATTTTGTCGTGGTTTAGTTTGGTTTCTGGGGTTTGCTTGTTGGGTTTTGGGTGGGGGTTTTGGGAGGGAGGGGCAGATGGTGGTGGTTTTCATTTGTTATGTTTCTTTTCTTTCCCAATACTAAACTTTGGATTTAATGTGGAATTTCCTTTTCAGCAAGGATTTCCACAAGGCTCCAGGGTTGGGAAACTGCAAAGGCAGCTTTGCTTGTGGACTCTGGGAGATTTCTGCATGTACAACTTATCACAGAATCATAGAATCCTAGAATGGTGAGGTTGGAAGGGACCTCAAAGGCCATCTAGTTTCAACCCCCTGCAACAGGCAGGGACACCTACCACTAGTACAGCTCACTCAAAGCCTCATCCAACCTGACCTTGAAAGATGAACTTCTGCATGTCCTGCTCACAGGGAGGTGATGCCTGGCTAAGTCTGCAAGAACATGGCCAGAGAAAACAAATACAAACTCTTAGGAGGGTTTAGATAGAATTTATTAAAACAATGTGGTTATATAAGCAACCAAAACAAACAAAAAACCCCTAAAACCCTACCCAATTAAAATTAGCATTTTTAAAACAACTGAAATATTTAATGATAAAAGACATCTCTGGGCAATAGTGGCTTGACTCAAACTGAAACAAAACAAACCAAACAAACTCAGCCAGTCTTGCAGGTCCATACACCTCCCATCTGATGGAACAAACTGTTAGCATTTGGCTGCCCATGACTCTTTCCTATCTGCTAGGTACTAATAATCTCTCATTGTTAAGGGAGGTTGCTAAGCAAGGAAAAGCAGAGAGAAGGTCAGACATCTTTTCCCTGACAACTTCTAGCGTCAATTATTTTTGTGAACTACAGATTTCATTTTTCTGAATGTTCTGCATAGTTTTCTGAGATAAAAGATTTATCACTATGCTCCAATCCAAACGTGTAAAGACTGAAATCTTCTACTGGAGTTATCATCTCTTTTTCTTTTTTTTTTTTTTTTCATTAAAGCCTCATTTCTGTTCCTCAGCATTGATGTGCAATCATCAGATGGTAACAACCATAGTGTGACCAAGTTTTGTTCAGCCCCTAACAAATGATATGAGAAAGTTGGGTATCTTTGCTAAAGAAACATTTTTTATACAGATTTAAATTATTTTACCAGTCAGTACTTTGTTTTATTTAATGGATGGTAGCTCATTTTAATTGGACAAAGGAACAGGAAAAAGAAATATTACCTTTTAACAAAGCAGAGCAGGAGAGCACGTGCAAAATAATGTGATTTTGGGAAAACTGAATCGTTTCTCACACTGCCTTTAATCTAAGAGATGCTGCATTACAAGTCAATACCAGAAGTTTTTATATTCTTTCAAATTAGGATCTCTGTTAATAGAATATATCAATGTGCAAATGAAGTTAGTTAGTTCTGCTTCCACAGTCATGTAATTAATGTAAAAACTTGTTCTGTATGTTTTTTTAAGGGGACTGAATATTTTGTGCTGCCCAATACCCATTTCATGAGTGAAAGTAAAAAATATACCAGCTCCACAAATAACTTGAAATTAGTTGGTCCTGCTTCTATAGTTAGATAGAATCATAGACTCATAGAGTGGTAAGGATGGAAGGGACCTCAAGGATCATCTAGTTCCAACCCCCTGCCATAGGCAGGGACACCTCCCACTAGTACACCTCACTCAAGGCCTCCTCCAACCTGGCCTTCAACACCTCAGGGAGGGAGCNTCCTGGAAGCCTTCTCTTCTCCAGCCTGCAGAGCCCCAACTCTCTCAGCCTGTCCTCAGAGCAGAGTTGCTGCAGCCCTCTGAGCATCTTTGTGGCCTCCTCTGGACCCACTCCAACACTTCCATGTCCTTCCTGTGCTGGGGGCTCCAGAACTGCACACAGGACTGCAGGTGGGGTCTGAGGAGAGCAGAGCAAAGGGGCACAATCCCCTCCCTTGCCCTGCTGCCCACACTGCTCTTGCTGCAGCCCAGCACTCAGTTGCTGTCTGGGCTGCACTCACACTGCAGCCTCATGTTGAGCTTTTCATCACCCCAGACTCCAAGGTCCTTTTCCTCAGGGCTGCTCTCAGCCATTCCCCACCCTGTCTGGAGCTGTGCTTGGGATTGTGCCTACCCAGGTGCAGGACCTTACACTTGGCCTTGTTGATTTTCATGAGGTTGGCCTGGGCACAGCTCTGCAGCCTTTCCAGTTCCCTCTGTATGGATCCCTGCCCTCTAGCAAGTTGACTGTGCCACACAGCTTGGTGCCATCTGCAAACTTGCTGAGGCTGCACTGATTGCTCTGTCCATGTCACTGACAAAGATGTTAAACAGAACTGGTCCTGTTAGAAGACACTCATAAAGCTATCTGCATTGATAATATTACTAATGGAGAAGAGAAGGGGAAGGATTGCACTTATCATCTTCCACTACTGCTAGCAGGACTCCCTTCTCTGTGAAGAGGACTGCAGTTACTGGCAGAAGGTGACACACAGGAAGAAGATGGCAAATACAGTAGTGGCATTTCCATGAAGAAAAGAAACTGTTTGTGCTAAACACAAAGAGAAGGTGACACAAGAGGTCATAGAAAGAAAACTCTACACATGCACATACATATATGCATACATCAAAAACCCAAAGGAATGATGCCTGGAAAATGGAAGAACAGTATTTCAATTTGTTAATTAATTAATTACATACATACATGCAAAACATCTGAAATATTTGATAGTTCTTTTTTTTTGGTTTGCTTTTAAAAGTTTCCAGTGACACAGACAGCTCACATGAACTGACTTAATAGTTCTTAACCAGAGATATGTGCTGTAACATAATTACACATAGGAGATATGACTGTTCAAATACCTTAGGGCCTTTGTTGCCAGACTACATTTTTTAAAAGAAATAATAATAAACCTACCTTCCTAAGACTGGTCTCTCATTTAGGTTCTCCACTTACCTAATGAAATTATTTAGACATAATATCAGGATGCTAGGATAGTACCAGCTTCAATATTTGAGGACATCTATTTTCCTGGCATTGTAGAAATGCCCTTTGGCATAAAGCTTTCTAGCTACATTTATAAAAGACAAATTATTTTTTTTCATCATTACTTTCAGACATTTTTCAGCATTTGGTTTTGTAGGGGTTTGGCATAGAAATCTCCACCTTTGCTTTCACTTAACATTTATCATATTTAAAATATCACTGTATTTTCTCAAAGATATCAGCTGTATGATTATCAGATTTCCACTAAGCTGTGGAAAATATGCTGGTATGGCCTTTCCAGGAATACTTATTTCTTGCTATGGGCCTAAAATATCTATTTATTTTCTGTATCTAATTTTTTTTTTTTCCTAAGTCTTTGTATAGAATCACAGAATGGTAAGGTTGGAAGGGACCTCAAGGATCATCCAGTTCCAACCCCCTGCCATAGGCAGGGACACCTCCCACTAGTACAGGTCACTCAAGGACTCCTCCAACCTGGCCTTGAACACCTCCAGGGAGGGAGCATCTACAACCTCCCTGGGCAACCTGTTCCAGTGTCTCACCACCCTCACTGCAAACAACTTCCTCCTAACATCCAGTTTCAATCTCCCCTCTGCCAGTTCAAACCCATTGCCCCTTGTCCTGGCATTGCAAGACCTTGTCAATAGTCCCTCCCCAGCCTTCCTGTAGGCCCCCTTCAGATACTGGAAGGCTGTGAGTGTTCTACTTCAAATTCCAACCAGACAGAAGGAAGTTTAGCTAAAGTTATTAGGTGCTCTATCAAAAAACAACACTTATTTAAACTTATTTCTGCCTCACCAGCTCAACCAGAAATTTGAGAATAGGATCTATTTGAAGAATAATCTCTGCCTTGGCAGCATAGCCCCAGGACAAGTCAGCTGCCATACAGCAAACACCTGTGACCTTCTGGGGCCAGTGCAGCTATTTCTGCCTGCAGTGTTGTACCGAGTTTTATGTGCTAAAGTTTTGATACTAGGGAGATGGCTTCTGTGAGGAGGCACCAGGAACTGGCCCCATGTTGGACAGAACCAGTGGCAGCCAACAATGTTAGCAGCACCTCTGGGAGAAGATATTTTGAAAAGGGTGACAAACACTGTGCATGAGCAGTTGGGAGAGAGCAGTGACAAATGTGAGAGAAACAAGCCTGTGGACAGCAAAGTCTTTGATGCAGGGGTAAGTGCTCCAGGTGATGGAGCAGAAAATCCCTTGCAGCCTGCAGTGAAGACCATGGTGACTCAGGCTGTTTCCCTGCAGCCTATGCAAGACCAACACCAGAGCAGATGGATGTATTCAAAGGAGATTGCCCTTGCTGGAACAGGCTTCTGGCAGGACCTCTGGACACATAAAGGAAGGACCACACAAAGGAGCAGGTTGGTTGGCAGGACCTGTGACCCTGCAGGGGACCCATGCTGGAGCAGTTCCTAAAGACCTGAATCCCAAGGGAAAGATGTATGCTGAGGAATTTGTGAAGGACTCTATGCCATACGAGGGCTCAAATATGAACAGGAGAAATGTGAGGAGGAAAGGATGCAGAGACAGAGGTGATTACGAACTGATAGCAACCCACTTTGCCCATCTCCCTGTGCTGCTTGGGGTGGGTGTTATGCTGAGGTAAATTTCAGCATACTCAGAACACTGAGCCTGGAAAGAAAGGGGTGGGGGGGAGAGAGGAGGAGGAGGGGAAGGTGAGATCAATTTCTTTTTTCTTTTCTCACTATCCTATTCCGTAATTAATTGACAACAAATGCAACTGATATCCCCAAGTCAAGTCTGTTTTGCCCATGATGGTAACTGCTGAGTGATCTCTCTGTCCTTCTCTCAACTCATGATCTTTTGTGGCCTTTTCTTCTCCTGTTTGGCAGAGCATGGGGAGTGAGAGAGCAGCTGGGCAAGCACTTAATGGTCAGCCAAGGTCAACCTACCACAATTGTTGTTTATGCTTTGTTGAATAATGAAAATATACTTTCTAACACACTAAAATGTGATTCCTACACCCCAAAAAATTGCAATACAGAGCAGAAAATAACTACATAGAACTCATCAGAATGAAAAAAAAAAAAAAAGAGGAAAAAAAAGAGAAAGAAAAAAGAAAAATGGTGAATAAAGAAGGGGTTTGTCTTTTTTTTTTTTTCCCTCCATCCTGCGTGAGGCAAAGCTGGCCCCAAATACAAGGCAGTGAAAATATATTGCTGGTGACAGTGCTTAAGGCAGTAATCCAAAGTCTGGAGATAAAACTTTATTATACAGCCATTTGAAACAGTGAATTAATCTGCCTCCTGCACAGAACAGAGCAAAATAGCTGCCCAATCATTCCAGAACTGGAGATCTTCCAGAGCAAGTAGGAGCTTCAGCACTCAGCAGAGAGGCCACTGCCAGAGGGCTATCCAGCTTGCAGGCTGTGGTAGAAGAAGCTTTGTCAGGGATGAGCAGGTAAATCTCCTACTAAGACACTGAGCAGTACAGCAAAGGCCTCCCCTAACAAAACCCAGTGATGTGATCTTTGTGAGTCTGTGACCAGCTGGAACCTTCTTGTCTACTGCAGCATGTCCAGTGGCACAAAGTGTTGCTAGTCCACGTGGCTAGTGCACAATTCTACCTGTGAAACTAGACCCAGGCAAACTTCATCTAAGTCCCACACTAACATCAATTGACAAGCATGTAACAAAGAAAGGAAGAAAACCCAAATAATTTGAATCCTCTACCACTGTCATCCTGATCCAGACTGGATTTGATGGTCCTGAGATGATTGTGGATAGAATTCACTACAACTGAGTTGGTTTTTGTATAGCTGAGACAACAACCATCCCTTTGTAAAACCAACCATTAAGAAAAAACAGAAAGTGAAATTTTTCACCCTCCAGTCACTCCAATGAACTATGCACAAATCTCTTTTTTCAAATTGCAAAAGAAAAGCTTTAAAAGTCAGGAGCTGAATTGTACAGATATTTTAGTCTAAATCTTGATGAAAATTAATTCATTTCAGACATATAATTCCATGAACTTAATTCTTCTCAAATGCTTACACATAGCCTATGAAGAGCTGTGACTATGGACAACTCTTGCCTCGAATCACAGTTCTGTAGGCAAAACTGCCAGCCACCTTTTTATCACCAGGGCTTCAGTCTATTCTTTAAAGTACTTTGAATTACTGCTCTGGTTTCTTCTATGGAACACATCTACTGCCAAATTGTTTTAATTCTGTACTACTACCCACATATTTCGCTAGGATATCATGAAATAGATAATCAGAGGGCTGGAGCAGCTCTCCTATGAGGACAGGCTATGAGAGTTGGGGGTCTGCATTCTGGAGAAGAGAAGGCTTCCAGGACACCTTCCAGGATCTGAAGGGAGCCTACAGGAAGGCTGGGGAGGGACTATTGACAAGGTCTTGCAATGACAGGACAAGGGGCAATGGGTTTGAACTGGTAGAGGGCAGATTTAGACTGGATGTTAGGAAGAAGTTGTTTGCAGTGAGGGTGGTGAGACACTGGCACAGGTTGCCCAGGGAGGTTGTGGCTGCTCCCTCCCTGGAGGTGTTTAGGGCCAGGTTGAAGAAGACCTTGAGTGAGCTGTACTAGTGGGAGCTGTCCCTGCCTATGGCAGGGGGTTGGAACTAGATCCTTGAGGTCCCTTCCAGCCTTACCAATCTATGATTCTATGAGTCTATATAGAAAGAAATGTCCACGTATTTCCATCTGGGATTGAAATTCTCTGCAAACTTGACCTTGTTATATCATCATACCTGCTTTCAATACCTTTGCTGCCTATTTTGGTATAAACATCAACCCCACCCCACATAAAGCCAGATTTAGCTCCCAAAAGATAAGCAAAATCATTCCTGCATATATGATTAAAATCACTTAAATTACATTTCTTATTCAGTCCTTTTCCCAAGGAATACCTAGAAGTAGGTTCCTGCCAAGAAAACCAGAACTAATTTTAAAGCACAAGCCACTTTTCCCCTCTTAGACTGATTACATTTTGGAGTCATTTTCATTTTATCATCGCATCTTAATTAATATATACCCCAGCATATGTGAGAAAATCCCCTTACAATGCAATGTCTGCTGCACAAATTGTAAAGCAGTATCATATTTCCCTGGTTTTCAAACAGGTTTAATAGTTTATGTGTTGTATACCTAGTCTTTGCTAGCATCCCTTCTCATTTTACATGATATTTTAAAAGTACACAAAAGGGTGATGTTGGTATTTCACTATATTAGTGGAGCCAAGTGCTTAATGCATATGTATACTACAGGTGCTGGGAAAATAGATTGCACTGGAGTCCATAATATGACTGTCACAAATGTAATACTTGCCCAAATTACAGTCTCTTAGCTACAATTTCTGTTTGTCTCATTCTTTTATTTTGAAATTTCCAGTGTGTGCTGCAATGGGACAATAATTTACTCATAGAATCATAGAATGGTAAGGTTAGAAGAGACCTCAAGGATCATCTAGTTCCAACCCCCTGCCATAGGCAGGGACACCTCCCACTAGTACAGCTCACTCAAGGCCTCCTCCAACCTGGCCTTCAACACCTCCAGGGAGGGAGCAGCCACAACCTCCCTGGGCAACCTGTGCCAGTGTCTCACCACCCTCACTGCTAAGAACTTCCTCCCAACATCCACATTCCATCTCCCCTCTGCCAGTTCAAACCCATTGCCCCTTGTCCTGGCATTGCAAGCCCTTGTCAATAGTCCCTCCCCAGCCTTCCTGTAGCCCTCTTGAGATACTGGAAGGCTACTCTAAGGTCTCCTGGAAGCCTTCTCTTGTCCAAGCTGCAGAGCCCCAACTCTCTCAGCCTGTCCTCAGAGCAGAGCTGTTGCAGCCCTCTGAGCATCTTGGTGGCCTCCTCTGGACCCACTCCAACAGTTCCATGTTCTTCCTGTGCTGGGGGGCACCAGAATTGTACACAGTCATTTGCTGAGCAAAAGCTTGAACAGTGTAGCTCTCTTTGTCCTCCTACAGTAATTAAGGGAGTGAGATTTAAAATCAAATAAAATTTTATGTGTTTGTCTTGATACATTTTACCTGGTAAGTCAAAATGCGTAAAGCACAAAAGATGTGTATGAAGTGATTACAATTATGCTGTTGGTATGGAACATGGCATAAACAGAGAATAATCTTTAAGAAAATGCTATTGTCCTGCTAAAAAATTTAATAATATGTTACATTTCTGTAATGCCTACTATAATCAACCTTTGAAGTAACACAATTAGATTTCCCTTTCATTTAAGATATATGCAAGATCTCATACAAAGGGTTTTTTACAGGAAGGTGTAACATGAAAAATGTGGAAAGCAAACCTGATTAGACAGAAAAATCAAGCAGTACTCACATGTAACATTAATATTCAGTATTATATATTAAATAAAATTGTATGGTCTGTTACCGGTGTGGTGTGGGCATGCATTCTGTATGCATTAAACCAAACATTAGGATTCACACATGACATCTAATTAGCCCTCTTTTGTCTGCACAGTAAATGAATTGGCATAAGAATCTTTAAAGATCAGGATAAAAACACTGCTCTGGTTGAGGAGGGCAGTTTTAGCTCAAATATGGTAAAGCTAAAAACATGTCCACTGGTTATGGCATTCGTTAGTGTCTGAACCATAACTCCTCACACTCCATGGACTCCTTAGGTATCCAATAGTGAAGACATTTTGAAGGTCTTAGCATAAATTACAAGCTGAAGGGAAAAGAAATCTTACAAATGTACAATTCCCAGGTAGTAATTCCTTACAGAACATTCAAATGGTAAGATTCCTATCTTTTCACTGGGACAAAGCAGTCTGATTGGCAGAGATTGCCACTCTCGCTGAGAACGTGATTATGCTCAATGTTTTAGAAAATATTCCAGAAAAAAATGGGTAAAGCTGTGTATTTATTTATGTATGCAGGTGCATACCTAGCTATATAAAGAATAAAATGGGGCATCTGACCTCAGTGTTCCCTGTGTTGCTCCTCTCTCCATCCAACTTTTTCCTCTTTCGTACACAAGCTTTCCCTGAGGGCTGCAGTGTGGATACCTGCTGCCACTGTGGTCTCTCCAGGAACTGCTGGGACTCCTGGTTCACCTTCCCCCTCTCTCCCTTTGGGGCTCACATGCCTGTTGCTCACACGTTTCCCCTCACCTGTCTTTGCAAGGCAGTGCTTTGCCTTTCCTTACCCAGAATTTCCCCAAGACACTGTCATAGGGGCAGCAGCCTCCAGCTTGTGTCTTCATTTGAGCTGCTTGGAATCAGCTGCTTCCAGCACAGCTCAGCCTCAGTGTCTCCACAGAATCACAGAATGTCAGGAGTGGAATGGACCTCAAAATGGACAGAGGAATGGAGTCATGGACAGAGGAATGGAGTCATGGACAGAGGAATGGAGTGCACCCTCAGCAAGTTTGCAGATGACACCAAGCTGTGTGGCACAGTCGACTTGCTAGAGGGCAGGGATGCCATCCAGAGGGACCTGGACAGGCTGGAGAGTTGGGCCCAGGCCAACCTGATGAAATTCAATAAGGCCAAGTGTAAGGTCCTGCACCTGGGTAGGCACAATCCCAAGCACAAATACAGGCTGGGTGGTGAATGGCTGGAGAGCAGCCCTGAGGAAAAGGACCTTGGAGTCTGGGGTGATGAAAAGCTCAACATGAGCCTGCAGTGTGCACATGCAGCCCAGACAGC
>VWZE01014980.1:110057-127653 GCA_013396675.1 Eubucco bourcierii
CTTCTGCCCCTGTGCTCAGCACTGCTCAGACCACACCTTGAGTGCTGTGTCCAGCTCTGGGCCCCTCCATTCAAGAGAGATGTTGAGGTACTGGGACATGTCCAAAGAAGGGCACCAAGGCTGGTGAGCCTTTCTTCCTGTGAGGAGAGGCTGAGGGAGCTGGGGGTGTGCAGCCTGCAGAAGAGGAGGCTCAGGGCAGACATCATTGCTCTCTACAACTGCCTGAAAGGCACTTAGTGCCTTGGTCTGGTTGGTTGGATAGTGCTGGGTGATAGGTTGGACTGGATGATCTTGATGGTCTCTTCCAACCTGGTCCATTCTATGAGTCTATGACTGCTTATTTTAAAAGGTTGTTATGAAAACAAGTAAAGAGATGGAATGCAGGTAATTGTTAGACCTAGCAGCACTTATGATACAGAGACCAGCACAGTGCATTAATAAAATATGCAATGATTTCATAAGATGCCTCATGTATTTATTTCTAATTCTTCAATATCCCAAATGATGTAGTATACCAGGATATTATTGTTGACTATTGTTGAGCCTAACTCATGAATATATACTAGGAAATGATTTCCTGTCTTGTTCAGCTGTACCCTGGAAAACAATTAAGTTATCAATAAAGCAAGATGAAAAAAAAAAAACAAAAAAGTGTGCTACTGTGTTCTCTCTAAGGCTCTTTCATAGGGATATAGCAAGAGTCATATTGAGATCTGATATGAATTGCCATTTCAAAGATAAAAAGGGCAGCTGATTGAATGGTAAAAATATTCTTCCTCCTTGTATTTAAAAAAAAAAAGAAAATAAAAATCCTGTCATTCTCTTGGCATTCCCAAACAAGCACAAAATGCATGCAGCTCACCATCCATGCTTTTGTAGAGTTGTTCTTAAATGGAGACTTTTTGTCCTCCTTCCTTGGCATATTGACAAACAGAATGACTTCAGTGTTGCACAGCAGTGTCTTCACCGAACACCAGTAAGAGAATCTCCTTGTGCACCACACAGAGTGGTGCACTATACTTAGTGGAGTGTGACAGTGGAAGCAGTGTGACATCAGGGAATCACACCATAATTATCTGATGTTACCAATGGCTTAATCTACTGTAATGCCCAATGAACTGCATAGAAATTCCTTCAGCTGATGCCCAAAAGCCTGTGGAGAAATTCCTACTAATTTTATTCCACTAAAGCTAGCATAGAATCATAGAATCATAGAATCATAGAATGGTAAGGTTGGAAGGGACCTCAAGGATCATCTAGTTCCAACCCCCTGCCATAGGCAGGGACACCTCCCACTAGCACAGCTCACTCAAGGCCTCCTCCAACCTGGCCTTGAACACCTCCAGGGAGGGAGCAGCCACAACCTCCCTGGGCAACCTGTGCCAGTGCCTCACCACCCTCACTGCAAAGAACTTCCTCCTAACATCCAGTCTAAATCTCCCCTCTGCCAGTTTAAACCCATTGCCCCTTGTCCTGTCATTGCAGGACCTTGTAAATAATCCCTCCCCAGCCTTCCTGTAGGCCCCCTTCAGATCCTGGAAGGCTACTATCAGGTCTCCTGAAAGCCTTCTCTTCTCCAAGCTGCAACGCCCCAACTCTTGTAGCCTGTCCTCAGAGCAGAGCTGCTGCAACCCTCTGATCATTTTCGTGGCCTCCTCTGGACTTGCTCCAACAGTTCCATGTCCTTCCTGTGCTGGGGGCTCCAGAACTGCACACAGGACTGCAGGTGGGGTCTGAGGAGAGCAGAGTAAAAGGGCAGAATCACCTCCCTTGCCCTTAGAGGTCTTTGCCAACTTCAATGATTCTGTGGTTTCATGTTGGTGCAATGACATGCACTTACCAACTTCCATGGAAACAAAGTGTATAAAGACACAAATAGTGTTATTCTAGATACAAATATAGAGGTGTCACTGCAAATGAAACATGTTAAAAAGACTCATGAGAACTTCTTGATAAACATCATGGGACCAGATGGGATCCACCCTAGGGTGCTGAGACAGCTGNAGGGCTCCAGAACTGCACACAGTACTCCAGGTGGGGTCTGACAAGAGCAGAGCAAAGGGGCAGAATCCCCTCCCTTGCCCTGCTGGCCACACTGCTCTTGCTGCAGCCTAGCACTCGGTTGCTGTCTGGGCTGCATGTGCACACTGCAGGCTCATGTTGAGCTTTTCATCAACCCAGACTCCAAGGTCCTTTTCCTCAGGGCTGCTCTCAGCCATTCCCCACCCAGTCTGTATCTGTGCTTGGGATTGTGCCTACCCAGGTGCAGGACCTTACACTTGGCCTTGTTGAATTTCATGAGGTTGGCCTGGGCACACCTCTCCACCCTCTCCAGCAAATTCCACTCGCTCTGTTCCAAACCAGTTAAGGGATGGATGCCCTTTCAGAAATACAGGAGTACATGTTTTGTTGTTGTTGTTGCTCTCTGAAATATTGAAGACTTCCATGAACTGTAGCTAAGTTTTGGATCTTTGTTTGAAGTTGCTCGGTGGTCACTCTGCTGTATTACATAAAACCAAAAACCCTTAAAGCAGGTGAGGTTAGAAACTTGATAACCAGCTACTGGCAGTGATTAGTTCATGTCATAGACCCGAGTTTATTCAGGAAAGGGCTAAAATGGGTGCTAATCCTGCCCAATACATTTAGTTGCACCTAGCAGACTTGATCATAGCTAATATTCACAGTACATTGGTAGCCAAAGAGATGTAAATTGTCAGCAGATGAAAGACAAGAGCAAACAGATGGTGAACCACAGGTCAGTGCTTTTGTCATAAAGTGCTTCATAGAATCATAGACTCCTAGAATGGTAAGGTTGGAAGGGACCTCAAGGATCATCTAGTTCCAACCCCCTGCCATAGGCAGGGACTCCTCCCGCTAGTACAGCTCACTCAAGGGAGGGAGAGTTTCCCCTGCTCCAGAAATAATATGCTCAATAGACTTCTTTTGACTTTCCTGTGGCCTAATATTCACTGTTAATTTTTTTGAACATAGAGATTAAAGGATACATAATTCCATATATGTCACTTTATTAATATCTCTTCCTTTGATTTTCATGGTTGGATACAACTCCTGAAAGTTTCCGAGTCCCTGCAACGTTTGTTTTGCTTCTCAATCTTTACTTTTCTTTCTTTTTTTTTTTCAATTGACTTTTCATTTTAAAATGCTTATCACAATACCATGAGAAACAATGTTAGACTACTTTCAAAATAAACAGGATAAGGAAACTACATCTTCATTTGTTTCCTCTATCTAAAATGTAAGTATAAGAAATAAGGAGATTACAGAGTTATTTAAGGATATGCAATTAACAATCAAATGTCCTTAATCCTCTTTTGCTGTTCTGAACTACTACATTTAAAAAATCCTTTTGAAAATGCCTGTGTGACTATCATGATAATGATGTATTTGCATATAGTTTACATGAGTTAAATACTGGATTTACACACAGATAAACCATACTGAACATCACAGAAGAAAATCTTCAGGGCCTCAATAGTTATCCTCACTTAGCGCTACAAGTGCAAATGTATCAAGTCTGCCCCGATGTAAATAAGGGAAGTCAAAGGGCTAATATTGCTAGACTTTGAACTGTAAAACATCATTAAAACCATTTGCCAACTTTCAAATAGTAAACAAACATACTTAACCACTGCTTGAAGTACTGTAATGTATACACTGACTAACATTTGTTAATGGCTCAGAAAAGTGCTTCTTTGCCTGTGAAAAAGATGAACTGTGTTAAGCACCACAAGGCCTGAGTTTTATATTGCTGTAACTGATAACCCTGATAAATCACAGAAAAATGCTGATGCAGAGCTAATGTTGGTAATACCCATCAGATGAACAACTTTAACAGGGTTTTCTAAACATTAAATTGTTCTTCATTATTTCAAAGTAAGCAGAGGTCAGAAAAGATAAAAGAAAAGCAGAACTAGGTTGTTCTGTGAGATGATGGTTCATCATCTACCTCTGGCTGAAAGATCAGGGACCTCAATTTTACCACTAGAGGTTCATCTGAGGTTTGGATGAGGAAATGTCCTCTAGACTCATCATGTTTTAAAACTATTTAATACGTATTTATTTTATACATCTATGTTCTAACAGAAAGAGTAGTAGTAAATAACAGCCTATATTTTAGGGTTTTTTTTAATTATTTACAAGGTCTTGTAATGACAGGACAAAGGGCAATGGATTTAAACTGGAAGAGGAGAGATAGAAACTGGACCCTATCTGGAGTCCTGTGTGCAGTTCTGGAGCCCTCAGCACAGGAAGGACATGGAACTGCTTAAGTGGGTCCAGAGGAGGCCATGAAGATACTCAGAGGGCTGCAGCAGCTCTGCTATGAGGACAGACTGAGAGAGTTGGGGCTCTGCAGCCTGCAGAAGAGAAGGGAGACTTTAGAGTAGCCTTCCAATATCTGAAGGGGGCTACAGGAAGGCTGGGGAGGGACTATTGACAAAGTCTTGCAATGCCAGGACAAGGGGCAATGGGTTTGAACTGGCAGAGGGCAGATTTAGACTGGATGTTAGGAGGAAGCTGTTTGCAGTGAGGGTGGTGAGACACTGGCACAGGTTGCCCAGGGAGGTTGTAGATGCTCCTTCTCTGGAGATGTTGAAGGCCAGGTTGGCCGAGGCCTTGAGTGACCTGTCCTAGTGGGAGGTGTCCCTGCCTATGGCAGGGGGTTGGAACTGGATGATCCTTGAGGTCCCTTCCAACCTTACCATTCTATGATTCTATGATTCTATGCAATTGCACCAAAAGCTAACTATAGAACAGTATCTAATTCAACATTATCTAGCACTGAAATATAGCCAAACTAGATGATAGCTGAGAAATGTTCCTTTGCTTCCCTTTCCTTACTGAATGTGCTTGATAAAGGTTGCTGATCTCTCCTTTTCTAAAACTATGGAAGTTATACATAAGGTTGGAATAGACCCACAAGTGTGATCTTATCCAACATTGTGCAGTGAAGAGGTCACAACTGCATTTTATAAACATGTATCATTAAGAGTCTGAAAGTGAGGCTGACTTTGCAATTTCCAGCATTTAATTATCATTACAAAAATTTTCACCGAGTCCCCAGTAAATCTTTGTTGTTGATTTTCAACTCATCTTATCCTCCACTGTCATAGAAGAGAACTTCTGTTGTTTTCACAGGAGTCTTTTTAGGTATTCAAAGATGATGCTGATGGAACAGCTTTCTTCTTTTTCTTGGAAAGTACTTCATCTTTGTTGGCCATATTTTCTATAACTTGGATCATTCTTGCTTTTCTTCTCTGGATATTTTTCAATTTGTCCATATATCTTTCTTGGAATGACAACCTCAAAGCCATCCAATGTTCTGAACCTCCTAATGGAACAATAACTTTGTACATCCACAGATGGCACTCCTCTTTCATATACCCCAGAAGATCCTGCCTTTTTTTTATTGCTCAAACTGTTGTATTTGTTAACTCAAATTCTATTTAGGATCCCTTACCAGTTTGCATTTGTCTGTATTTCTTTTTACCCTGTCTTTTCCATAACATGTCATGGTTATTTCTAATTCTGCGTCCTCTAGTGTATTTGCAGTTCCTCCTGACTTTGAGTCATTCACAGAGCTAACGAGAGCATCCCAGCAATTAAGGCTACTGAAAATACTGAGGAGAAACAACAGCAGGATAGCCCTCTGAAAAATTCCAGTTAAAACTAATTTCCAGCATGACCATTGATAACCATTTTCTAAAGTCAGATTTTCTTCTCTGTTTTTTTTTCCCCATGATAATTACATCTATTTCTGTCCCTCAGTTATGAATATACCATTTAAAACAGTAAATAAATTATAATAATTTTTTTAAAAAATCTTTACTAATGCAAGGATATGTGAAGCTATCGTTTCTCTCTTAAACAGATGAGTCTTTATCCTGTCAGAAAGGAAACTTGGATTTATCTAGAGCCTCATTTTTACCTTCCAAATGCCTACAATTATTCAGCTGAGCAAGAGACAGAGGGATGGAATTTTTCCAACAATTGAAAGGCAAGCTAAGATTTCTAATTTCCTTGACGTTGCCCACCCCTTTTTAAATGCCCACATTATGGTCTTTTTCTGTTTTTCTGCTCTCTCATTTGTCTGCCCTGCCAAATTACTAGCAGTTCCAGATTGCTTCAATCAGTTCTTCAGGTACCTTATGATGAAGTTTTCAAGACCAAGCTAACCTAAAGCATTTAATTTCCCTAAACCTTTCACCTCATTTTCTTCTGTTTCAGGGTGAACATGACTTGCTACTGCAAAAAAATGCATGGATCTTTTTCACAAAGGCTGATACAAAAGGTATTAGACATTTCTGAGCTGTCAGCATCAGCTTTCTCTTACTGCTCAAGAGCAGACCAACCCCTTTATCCTCAACTTTGTACTAAAGTATTTCTTGACATGCTTGATATCTTTTATTAGTTGCATCTCAGTTTGAGCTTTTTTATTTTATTTCCTTTCTTTTTTCTTTACTTTGTAGCCATCCTTAGTAACCTGATCCGCTTTCTGTCTGCTGATATATTTTTACATCTGAGCGTCATACAGAGCTCTTTGTTTCCTTAAATTGATTCCTTAATGCACAGTCTCCCCTTCCTCAACATTAAAAAAATATGTCATTATGCTTTCACTAGCATTTCTTTGATGAATTCTCAGATCTATATAATTATTTGTTATGAATGATGCAAAATCAATGATCGATATTAATTTTGATGTTATCTCTCAGGCAGAGATTGTTAATAACGATGAAAATTGTTTATTAACATTAAATCTCACCAGAAAACTTATTTACAAGCTTTAAAACTCAGGGTTTGGAAATTTATACACCCAGGGAACAGGCAAAAGTGGAACACTTTAAGAGGTAACCAGCAAACACAAACATTTTTACTGCAGGAGAAGGTTTTGGTGGTCACTACACCTCTCGCAGCTCATTGTCCTGCTTAGCCACTGGATGGACTCAGGAAGCTCCTTTCTGCTTATGGTAGAAGGTAATTAGTGATTACAAGAGGCTTGAAGTATTTACTCACACAATATTATCAGACAGTACCCAAAGCTCATGGAGGTGTTGCTGTTGGTGGCCTCAAAGCCATTAGAGGCTTTGGAGTTTTCCCAGGCTCTTTTCTCAGGCAGCTGAGACCTGGTTCCTCTTGAGAGACGCAGTCTCTGACCTGGTTCCTCTTGACTCCTGATTCAGCAGCAGCCTTGCAGAGGGGCAGGCAGGATGCAATGCCATGGGCAGGCTCTGCAGGCTGAGTGCCTGCAGGCATTGAGAGCCTGTGCCCGGTTGTAGAGTTCCACACAGCTCAGGATGCAATGAGGTAGCAATCAAGCATGAATACAATGGCAGAGCACACCTTGTGCTACCTGCTCATCCCTTTTTATCAATACAGCCTGAGACTAATGGGCCTTTGGGCATAGATTTGCCAATCAGGATGGCACTTTGCCAAACTTGACCACATCAGCTGCAGCCAGGGCTTTTGTCCTCTTTCCTGCAGTTGCTTCCCCCAGCACAGGAGGAGGAAGAGTAGGGGAATAAGTCTGGGCAAGTCACAGTCCTTAGACTCAGTGGCTCCAGGTTCTTTGTCCTCTTTCCTGCGGTTGCTTCTCCCCAAAACAGGAGGAGAAAGCAGAAAAACATCTCTGGGCAAACCAGGACATGGATAAGCCTATTCTGGCCTGTTTAGGCCTACCACAACATTGTTCTTCTCCTTAGACAAACTTCTCTTCCTTCCTTCTTTGAGGTTAATAATACGATAGAGTTCTTAATGCCTTTTACAGTTCTAAACAAAGCAGAGAGCAAAATCTGTATTCCTACCACACCAGAAGAACTTGCTTGATCACGATTAAACTCAGATTCAACTCAGAGAGTCAGCATCTCTAACATTTCAGAAGTAAGCTCATTTTCCGTTATCGCACTGTGCCTTTCACAATCACACAATGAGCTCATTAAATTCTGCAGTATTCTGTCAGAGGGTAGATGCTCTTTTGTGAAGCGCAGTTCCGATTTCCTTCCCCTCACAACAGAGAACGTATTTTCTTAGATTCAATTTAGAGTACTTCAATATTTGATAAATATTCTTTGTCCTGGAAAGCTTCATCCTTTTATATTCAGCAATTTTCATGACTGAGGAGAAACACATCCCATCCACTTTCTTTCTTTCTGCCTAAATGAGAAAGAATAAAACCTGTGACTGGTGTCATTTTGAGCTAAATAAACTTCAGATGAGTTGAAGGGTATCCCATTAGTTAAGTGTCAGTAATAGCTGAACCAATTTCTATTCACTCACAACTTCAGAATATTTTTGCAGCTTGAATTTAAAATCATAGAATCATAGAATGGCTCAGGCTGGAAAAGGCCTTAAATATCAGTAGGTCTGATCATTAACCTAACACTACCAATTCTGGTGCTAAACTTTGTCCCTGAGCATCTATGCATCTTTTCAACACCTCCAGGGATGATGATGAAACCACTTCCCTGAGTAGCCCATTTCAGCATTTGATAACCTTTCATTGAAGAAGTTTCTTTCAATATCCGACCTAAATCTCCCTTTGTACAACTTCAGGATGTCTCCTCTCAACTCACCACATGTTACTTCAAAGGAGAGACCAATATCCACCTAGCTACCTCCTCCTTTCAGATAGTTGTAGAGAGCAGTAGGGTCTTTGTGCAGCCTCTTTTTTTCCAGGCTAAATAACCCCAGTTCCCTCAGACACTCATCACAGGACTTTTTCTCTAGACCCTTTATAAACTTGGTTGCCCTGCTCTGACTAAATCCACTTCAGCACCTGAATCTATTACTTGTAGTGAAAGTCCCAAAACTGCACATTGTATCTGAGGTGCAGTCTCACCAGTGCCAAGTAGAGGACAAGCATTTCCCTGGTTGTGCTTGTCACAACATTCCTGATATAGGAGGACTGTAGGCCTTCTTGCTCTTCTGGACACACATTCAGATGGCTGTCAATCTGTATCCCCAGGTCCTTTTCTGCTAGGCAGCTGTCCAGACACTCTGCCCCGTTTTTGTGTCCCAAGGGCACGACCCAACCACTAACAACCACTTTCTAGAAGAGGACACTGTGGGACACAGTATCAAAGGCCTTAGTAAAGTCCAGGTAAACAATGTTCACAGCCTTTCCTTCATCCGCTAAGCAGGTCACATTGTTGTAGAAGGAGATCAGGTTCATCAAGCAGGACCTGCCCTTCATGGATGCCTGGTGACTAGACCTGCTCACCTGGTTATCCTGCATGTGCTCTGTAGTGGTACTCTAGAGAATCTGCTCCACGACTTTAACCAGCACAGAGGTCAGACAGGCAGGTCTGTAGTTCCCTGGTTCCTCTTTCCAGTCCTTCTTGTAGATGGGCATCACATTGCCAGTCTCCAGTCATCTAAGACCTCCCTGCTTAGCCAGGACCACTTGAAAATGATGGAAAGTGGCTTGGTGAGCACTTCCACCACCTCCTTTGGTACCCTTGGATGTGTGCCATCTGACCCCATAAGCTTCTGTATCTCTAAGTGGTGTAGCAGGTCACTAATCATCTTATTTTGGATTATGAGGGCTTCAATCTGCTCCTTATCCCTGTGTTCCATTTCAGGGTGCTGAGTATCCAGTGAACAACTGGTATTACCGCCAGAGACTGAGGCAAAGAAAGTATTGAGTGCCTCAACCTCTTCCTCTTCCCTGGTTACTCTCCTTCCTCCAGTATCAATAAAGGATGGAGAGTCTTCTTAGTCCACCTTTCATTTCTAATATATTTGTAGAAACATATCTCTTTGTCTTTAACAACCAAAACCAAATTAATTTCTAGTTGAGATTTGCCCCTTCTAATTTTCTCCATTAATAGCCTCACAGCAACTTTGTAGTCCCCTTGAGTGGCCTGCCCCTTCTTCCAAAGACCATCAATTCTCCTTTATTCCCTGGCTTGCAAACAGATCTCTTCAGATTGGCCTTCTCCCACACTGACTCATCTTTTAACACATGGATATGTGGATTTAAGACTTCGTTCATGAAGAATGTTCAACCTTCCTAGACTATTTTTCCTGTATGACTGCCTCCCAATGGACTCTGTCAACCGGTTTCAGAAACAGGCCTAAGCCTGCCTCTGGGACTGCTCCATCATTCCTGTATTTTATTTCCAGAAGATATCAGAAGTCCAGAAGAATTCAAAGTCTTCCACAAGAAAAAGGGTTAATGATATGAGACTTCTTCCAGATGCCTCAAGAATATTTATCTGTGATTTCTTTACCATCTTTTGAACCTTTTTTTAATATTTCTTTCTTCTTTTTATAAGTCCAGATCCAAAAGCGCAGTCATGTACAATGGAGTTCAGCATGCATGTGCTTAAATGGGCTTTCTTAAGTGGAAATAATTTCCTGAACTGAAATCAACAGCGAATGATGAAAATCCTGATATAATTCAGTTAATTTATTTATGAATGATTTATGAGGTGGTGGGGGTTTTGTTTGGTTTTTTGGTGGCTTTTTTGGTCGGTTGGTTGGTTGGGTTTGGGTTTGGGTTTTTGGTTTTGTTTTCTTTTTTTTTTGGTCTCTGAGAAATTTATCCTTTAAAGTGACTAATAAAATAATAATTGGCAGAAAGTCTGAAGGCTGCAAAAGATATCAAGTACACCAGAGATTCCCATGAAGAAAACGTTTCCCATCGCACTAGTGTCCCTGCTTAAAGGTCATGAATAACTCAAGAAAATATAAATAACATCTACCCACAGTCAACCCATTTCCTATCCTTTGTACATTATGTGGCTGCTGATCTCTATGATGACATTTATCTTGGTTCCTGAGGAAAGATAGAATAACTCATGAGCATTGTTGACACAAGAGGGTTATTTCTCTGTTTCTTTCTAGCGTGGGTAAATGTCATCACAGAGATCAGGTTTATACGCACAGAGCAGTGAAAACAGACATTCTGACTATTTGCACTTCACATTTGAGAAAGCTGGCACTTAAATAAAATCTTAATATTAATGTTCATGTTTCCTTTACCTGTGGGTTCACAGGTCTTCAAAGGCATATTGCACATTGGAGTCCTGTGTGCAGTTCTGGAGCCCCCAGCACAGGAAGGACATTGAACTGTTGGAGTGGGGCCAGAGGAGGCCATGAAGATGCTCAGAGGGCTGCAGCAGCTCTGCTCTGAGGACAGACTGAGAGAGTTGGGGCTCTGCAGCCTGCAGAAGAGAAGGCTTCCAGGACACTTTAGAGTAGCCTTCCAATATCTGAAGGGGGCTACAGGAAGGCTGGGGAGGGACTATTGACAAGGTCTTGCAATGACAGGACAAGGGGAATGGGTTTGAACTGGCAGAGGGGAGATTTAGACTGGATGTTAGGAGGAAGTTGTTTGCAGTGAGGGTGGTGAGACACTGGCACAGGTTGCCCAGGGAGGTTGTGGCTACTCCCTCCCTGGAGGTGTTCAAGGCCAGGTTGGATGAGACCTTGAGTGAGCTGTGCTAGTGGGAGGTGTCCCTGCCTATGGCAGGGGGTTGGAACTGGATGATCCTTGGGGTGCCTTCCAACCTTAGCATTCTATGATTCTATATCTGTTGTTTTTCAGTCCCTTGCTTCAACAAGTCTTTGGGATCATTTGCATTACTTGATGTTGAGGATCAGTAGCATGCTTATAATCATTAAGAAACAAAGCAAAAGGCCATGTTTTGAAAATATTATTGCAAATGGGTTAATGCATGCTGTCTTTCGTGAGCACTGCAATTTTACTGACACCAGTGAAGTTGCATGAGGGATGAGTTATAATTTGCAATTCAATGTACCATGTAATTCACAATTTTTGAGACGGATTTACTGAGTTCATGTAATCCTGCTATGGATTCTACAGTATCTGCAATGTCTCATTATTCTCTTGGATTCTAAAAATAAGCCCAAATAGTGTACAGCTGTATCCAATTAGGTACTGGCACATTCTTCTTCCATAAGGAGAGATCAATCCCCAATGCCAATTGTACAATGGTTAGTGCAATTATTAAAAAGAATGAAGGGTTGGTTGTCTCCTGGGGGTTCTTTTTAAAATTTACAGAATTACTTAAAGAAGTCTTTAAGCCCTTCAAAAGTTTTTTTAATTCTACTTTTTCCTTAGAAAATACTGGTTTTAATATATGTTCATATTTCCTAGTGTTGGTGAGAAAGGTGCAGGTATGACAAAATACTCTTAAACTTGATTTCTCTTAAATCCCCTTAAAGTCCTGTACAATCTTTTCAAAAAGCTCAGGTGGGAGTCAGGTTTTCATTCTTTGAGGGCTACATCATCTGAAGAGAAATACAATATGTATCTGCCATGGGAATTTCATAGAATCATAGCATCACAGAATGGTAAGGTTTGAAAGGACCACAAGGATCATCCAGTTCCAACCCCCTGCCATAGGCAGGGGCACCTCCCACTAGTACAACTCACTCAAGGCCTCCTCCAACCTGGCCTTGAACACCTCCAGGGAGGGAGCAGCCACAACCTCCCTGGGCAACCTGTGCCAGTGTCTCACCACCCTCACTGCAAACAACTTTCTCCTAACATCCAGTTTCAATCTCCCCTCTGCCGGTTCAAACCCGTTGCCCCTTGTCCTGGCATTGCAAGACCTTGGCAATAGTCCCTCCCCAGCCTTTTTCAGTCACCTTCCGATATTGGAAGGCTACTCTAAGGTCTCCTGGAAGCCTTCTCTTCTGCAGGCTGCAGACCCCTAACTCTTTCAGCCTGTCCTCATAGCAGAGCTGCTGCAGCCCTCTCAGCATCTTCATGGCCTCCTCTGCATCCACTCCAACACTTCCATGTCCTTCCTGTGCTGGGGGCTCCAGAACTGCACAGAGTTGAACTAGTGCAATCTGTTTTTCATTACTTCACCATAAGTACTCATAAGTGGTATTGTCAGCACACACCAATTATTTCTTAGAATTCCAACTGCAAACCAGATCTATCCATTCTTTTTACAAATGACATGTAAAACAAACTTACGGAAAAATATTTTAAGGAAATTATTTGCAAATAAAACCAGTGTTATTAAAAATGTCCAAAGTCTGGAAATCATATTTTTAATAAATAAATTAAAATATTTTTAAAACTAGTCTCTGTCTGGATTGGACCAATGTTATCATATGAAACTTTATCCAGAATGATGCAAGAGGAGCATTTTGTCAAAGTCTAAGCGACTGATGTTAGTTTCCTTAAACTGTACCAGCCTGGTGCTAAGCCAAATTAACTCAACAGATGTTCTGCAGTAACTGAGATAAACGCTTATCAAGTCTTTACTTACAGATCTATTACTTGCAATTTCTATTCTTTTATGCTTCTGCTCTTTATAAAACACTGCAGTAAATCAACTTGTAGTAAAGCATTCTAATGAAGTTGGTTTTAACCAAGAAAATCAGGCTAACTAATATTTTGTTCATTTCCATTTTACTTTATCACTAACTAATAAAAATATACTTTGAGGAAGGTTCCCTACTGCTGCAAAACAGTTTCATGAAAATGCTGTTATTGCTGTTCTACAACAGAACGTAGGGGCTGATTCCTTCTTGTCATAGAATCATAGAATCATAGAATGGTAAGGTTGGAAGGGACCTCAAGCATCATCTAGTTCCAACCCCCTGCCATAGGCAGGGACACCTCCCACAAGCACAGGTTACTCAAGGCCTCATCCAATCTGGCCTTGAACACCTCCAGGGAGGGAGCAGCCACAACCTCCCTGGGCAACCTGTGCCAGTGTCTCACCACCCTCACTGCAAACAACTTCCTCCTAACATCCAGTCTAAATCTCCCCTCTGCCACTTCAAACCCATTGCCCCTTGTCCTGTTGTTGCAGGACCTTGTAAATAATCCCTCCCCAGCCTTCCTGTAGCCCCCTTCAGATACTGGAAGGCTACTATCAGGTCCCCTCGAAGCCTCCTCTTCTCCAGGCTGAAGAGCCCCAACTCTCTCAGCCTGTCCTCAGAGCAGAGCTGCTCCAGCCCTCTGATCATCTTTGTGACCCTCCTCTGGACCCACTCCAACACTTCCAGGTCCTTCCTGTGCTGAGGGTTCCAGAACTGCACACAGTACTCCAGGTGGGGTCTGACGAGAGCAGAGTAAAGTGGCAGAATCCCCTCCCTTGCCCTGCTGGCCACGCTGCTCTTGATGCAGCCTAGGACTCGGTCATAGAGGTGCTTATGTAAACAGGTACTCTCTCTTCCCTTCAAACTGAGTATCTTTCAACACAGACACAAACACAGAACTCAGCAATAGTTTACAAACCTCACAGCAGCTTGGTTTAATAACAATCAGTGTCACAGAGCACAAGTGAATCAAACCTGTTGTCTACCACTGTGCTTCCACTGATAACTGGAAGAAATCAGTAATTGCTTATAACGCAAAATATGTCTACTAGCCTAGGGCTACATATTTCACACTACCAGCTTTTATTTCACTTGAATTTCTAAAATTGCTGTACAATTACCTCTCTCATCAGGATAAATACTTTCTACTTCAATTTATATGGAAATAATTTGACCCTTTGTAAATGCCCTATGTTAACAAGTAATTAAAGGATGCAGGGGGGTTTTCTGAGTCCTATGGAAAAGGCATTGGTAGCTCTTAGTGGGCTTTTGGGAGACCTTTCAAATGTTGTAGGTGAATTAGATCCTTCTGTGCAGTTTATACTTCAGCCTTTATTTTACAAAGAGTGGGGAGCAAAAACAGTCATTCAGAGACAAAGAAAGAAAAGGGAGAACCTCACCTATAGCAGTTATTCAAATCATCTTACTTTAGGAACGAAAACTAAGAAAACAATCTTGGTAAAATGAAAGAAAGGTTGGGGAATGGGATTACCTTAGCCTCTTGTCACTGTCAAGTATCTGGAAATATGAAGCTGCGAGAGGAATAAGGAAAACATTAATTGTTATGAACAATCGAGCACTAAAATGTGTGTTTTGTAGGTACCTCACTTGTATAAGGAAATGTGGGAGGTTTATTATTTTAGAATACATCAAAGTGCTGTTTTTCCCTTCTTGCCTCAGGTCAGGCGTTTGCAATATGAATTTAGATTTGCATACTCATTGCGTTCTAATGATCCTAATATTGCCTCCTCACTCCTAAGGAGTGTACTTTGGGAGGGAAAATATTAATTAGCTGCTAAAAATAATTCATTTTGTGATTGCCCTAAAGGAAATAGAAGTCTGCATCAGAAATAATACATGAGAGAAGTAACAACTGGTAAATGGACATACTTTATTATTCTCAGTGATATTTCCACAGAAAGTACCTCAAGATTGATATCACAGAATCATAGAATCATAGAATGGTAAGGTTGGAAGGGACCTCAAGGATCACCCAGTTCAAACCCCCTACCATAGGCAGGGACACCTCCCACTAGTACAGCTCACTCAAGACCTCCTCCAGCCTGGCCTTGAACACGTCCAGGGAGGGAGCAGCCACAACCTCCCTGGGCAACCTGTGCCAGTGTCTCACCACCCTCACTGCAAACAACTCCCTCCTAACTTCCAGTTTCAATCTCCCCTCTGCCAGTTCAAACCCATTGCCCCTTGTCCTGTCATTACAAGACCTTGTCAACAGTCCCTCCCCAGCCTTCCTGTAGGCCCCTTCAGATACTGGGAGGCTATTCTAAGGTGTCCTGGAAACCTTCTCTTCTCCAGGCTGCAGAGCCCCAACTCTCTCAACCTGTCCTCATAGCACAGCTGCTGCAGCCCTCTCAGTATCTTCATGGCCTCTTCTGCATCCACTCCAACACTTCCATGTCCTTCCTGTGCTGAGGGCTCCAGAACTGCACACAGGACTCCAGATGGGGTCTGAGGAGAGCAGAGTAAAGGGACAGAATCCCCTCCCTTGCCCTGCTGCCCACACTGCTCTTGCTGTAGCCCAGCACACAGTTGCTGTCTGGGCTGCACTCACACTGCAGCCTCATCTTGAGCTTTTCATCACCCCAGACCCCCTGGTCCTGTTCCTCAGGACTGCTCTCAGCCATTCCCCACCCAACCTGGACTTGTGCTTGGGATTGTGCCTACCCAGGTGCAGGACCTTACACTTGGCCTTGTTGAATGTCATGAGGTTGGCCTGGGCACACCTCTGCAGCCTGTCCAGATCCCTCTGGATGGCATCCCTGCCCTCTAGCAAGTCGACTGTGCCACACAGCTTGGTGCCATCTACACACTTGCTGAGGGTGCACTGATTCCTTTGTACATGTCACTGACAAAGATGTCAAACAGCACTGGTGGTAGCACTGACTCCTGAGGGACACCACTTGGCACTGATTTCCAGGTAGCCATGGTCACCACTCTCTGTGTGCCACCATCCAGCCAGTTCCTTACCCAGCAGTGCTCCACCCATCCAGTTCATGTTTTTCCAGTTTGGTGCCCAGGATGTCATTGTGGGACAGAGTCAAATGCCTTACTCAGGTCCAGGTAGATGACATCAGCTGCCCTTCCCTTGTCCACTGTCGCTGTGACTTCATCAAAAAAGGCCACCAAATTTGCCAGTCAAGATTTGCTCTTGCTGAAGCCATGCTGGTTACCACCAAACACCTCTGCTTTGTTTTCCATCATGTCTAAAACCAAAACTAAAACTAAAACTTTGTTTTCCATCATGTCTAGAAGAAGAATGAAAACCAAAAACCCCACAACATTTAAAACCTTTCTGTCCAAGAATTTATCATTTACCTCAACCAAGTAGAGGTGATTATACAGAATTCCAAGTGGTTCATGCTACATAAGGCTTATAGAGCACAATGTAAAAGGTGGGCTTGGAGCAAAGAAATGCAAAAGGGATGCTCCTGCACATAAAGCTGGATGGAAACAGGTATCACAACTAAGGTAAAATTAGATGTAGGATTAGCACAAGTGAAATACCTGAATGGAATAGAACATAATGCCACAACACAATTAATTGTAAAAGTGGAATTTAACCAAATATCTACAACGTATAAGAGAAAGTGTTCTTTTGCAGAAGCATTGAAGAAGGTCTTGTTTAATGGTGCATGAAACTAACACTTGAAAGCAGCACACAGGCAATTTTAGTAGTAGTGTCAGGTCACTTTATTTCTGCTGAGCATCTCTGTTTTGTGTTTCCTTTCCATTGCCTTAGCAGTAGACAGTATTGGGATTTCTTTATTCTTGAACAGAATGGCAAGCTATTGCCTGGAAAGTGATGAAAACACTCCACATTTTTAAAGAGGGATCATCATAGATCACACTTTCTGCTTTTGCTTTGAGATATCTAAAACAGAGAATCATATTTTTAAAAAAAATTCAGTGAGAACAGCAAATCCCAGCCTAAATAAAAACAACTCTCACACAAATTACATACTCCTGAATACGCTGTGCAGCTGTGCTCCCTATGCTTCGAAAACAGAGTCAGTCATACAAGCAAGAAAAAGAAAAGCTCAGCCCTTAGCCTCAGACCTCCCAGGTGTTTCAACACTATGAGTTGGTTGTGGGAATTAATGAGGCAGGAGTTATAAAATCTGTAGTTATTTTATTTCTGGAAAGCCCCGCCCACAAACTCTATACAAATTACTTAGATTGGGTTCAGATTCCTTTGGGAAGATCTTCACAAGGATGCTCTATAGGGAATTTAGTAACTCAGGAAAATCAG
>VWZE01014980.1:127793-150860 GCA_013396675.1 Eubucco bourcierii
CGGCGGCGGTTTGCGGCAGAGGCAGCTCCCTGCAGCAGGCAGGCAGGATGCGGCGGTCCCAAAGCAGGGGCTGTGCTTGCTCCTCACCCTGCTGCCAGGTGCCGCTCAAGGTCAGAGTCAGAGTCCCAGTCAAAGCGCCCTAGACAATGTGTCCAGTTGCCATATCCATATGCTGGGGCGATTTGCTCTCCCCAGTTCAAGCCCACGGGGGTGGGGTAAGGAACTTTGCGCCTACTTCTTTCCACATTCCAAACCCCTGGAGCCAGAGGTGGGTGGGAGCAAAACAGTTTCACACCTCGTTCAAACCTCTGGTGGGACAGGGACTTGGATGTGCCGGACCACACACCATCCACATAAGCTGCATGTTTTCCAGGTTAGAAGATGTGGAGGGAATGCAGCACTTTACTTTTTTTGGGAGAGGGCTCATTTGGATCTCTGTAGCAGAGGTGTCTGTGATAAAAATCCCCTGGCTGAGGAACCATGGTCTCTTCTCACATCATAAGTTTCTTTCACTCAGCTTCTCACCTTATCTAGGACCAGCTGAGGAGGAACAGAAAAGATGTGTGTGGCAAATAGCCTGGATCATGGAAAGAATCAATGAATAGGTAATTAAATGTATCTGTAACATCAGTTTCCAATGAAATCAGAGATCTTTTGTGGCGACTTAATATACAGACCAGACCTGGATCTAATGACATTTTCATAGGCTTTGTGTCAGGGAATTTCCCAAGCAAGAAAAGTCCTTGGTTAGGAAGTAATATATTTCAAAGCATTAAAATCCAGATACTTTGCTATGAGGTGTCAAGAAATCAGAAAAGAACTTATAGACTACTGTTGTTTAATATTAAAAAAAGAAAAAGATTTAAAAATCAGCTGCAGTGACACTATGCTGGGAAAGTATGGTTTGTGCTTTATTTGTACATGGCTGGAAGATAAACTATCATTAAGAAAAATAAACGAAGCTATGGAAGTCTCATTCTTAAATATAGATGGCAACAATCACTCACCCTTCTTTCGAGCAGTGGAATAATCAGATGTATAAATGACAAATTGCAAATCATGGGCAACACATGTTCAGTCTTAAGGGCATAGCTTGTCCTTGTTCTAGAAGTGCAAAGTGACATTTACTCATGCTTCAAAATTATTAGGGAAGTGATAATGTACGAAATCACTGCTACAGATGGGGAAAGTTCGGAAGACGAAGCAAGCAGATGTTCTTTGTGATAACAGGAAGAGTTGTTTCCACAGAGTTTTACCATTTTATAAGTGCTTTGATCAATTGCAAAACTATAAATACATCTTTGTCGGAGCCCAGACAAAAATGTTCAGTCTTAAAAATCAAACATAAATTCTACTGTACAGTCAAAGCGAATGATGCATGGGTTTGTCAGCTCTCGAGTTGTCACTCTGCTTTATGTTGCTTGAAGGCCAGTAAACAACAGGCCTTGTCTTCCCATGGTACTGACCTATAAATATTAGTTTCAGTTCTGGTTCAGTGACAAATATGGCCAGCAGAATATTCTTAGAAACACTGTGATTTACATACATAAGTAGAACTTAGAGACAGCAGCTTCAGACTTAAATTAACTTGTGAGAAAACATGAAATAACAAAACAGTATTTGTGTTAAGCAACTGTCCCTTGGAATAAGCTCTTCTAAATGTAATTAAAAGGAGTAAACAAGCAACAAGCATAGTAACTTTTTCTACACAAGACAAGAAGTGAAGAACCTAATTTAAATGAACATACAATATATAATTCAGGGGGGGTTACATGTAAAGGGGGGTACATGTAGTAGGCGTATCTTCAAGGCTGCAAATGCTGAGTATCTCAACCAATGCGGAAAGGGATAGGGAGTCTTGTGTCAGGGAATTTACAATAAAAGGGAAGCTGTGCCTTCCAGTAATTTGAGACACCCTATAGGGATCTGTCCCATGGCCTCTCCCTTTATTCAAATAAAGTTTGACAGGATTCCTCTGTCTCCACTGTAAACAAACTTCCAGATTGGACTAATTTTCCTTACAATAACTTCTTCCTCATCTGAGAGCATCAGTCTAGGGGTGCCTCCACCAACAACTTTTGCAGATCAGGCCTGCCAAATATTACCATGCCTAAGGGTGAACCCTGCAACGGTTAAGTCTCTTCTTTGTTTCACAGCCAAGGGCTCATCTTTCTACTGTATATTAAGTCAATAACCTAACAAAAGCCTTGTCAGTAAAAATAGTAAGGGACTAGAAATGATTCAAAAATGAGCTATACTTTATGTAAAACTCACAATGAACATAGTTCTCCATGCATCTGACAGCTTACAAATGCTGCATTCCCATGGCAGGCTCTTGTCTAGCCATCTAATTAGAAACACAAAACCATATCAGAGACACAAGGCAGATATCCCACTACATCTGCCTAAAAACAAAGTTTAAAATGAACTGATCTTCGGGGAGGTTTCATCTATGCTGTAAGGTCAGCACAAACTTTTTCACAGGAAAAGCCTTCCAGTGCATATTTATTGATTTCTGTAGCAAGGTTTTCATTCTTGTTACTAGATGTCAATTGCATAGACCAAGAATATATTGATTGCCTAGACATACAACGTTTTCAGATGATCAGCTATGCTGTAGGCCCTGCACAGCATTACCAGCAGGTTGGAACAACTCCAGTGAAAAGAATGTAAATACAGACAGACAGGTGTGCAAATTTATCTATGCACCTACATAAGAAACTGACTATAGATCTAGAATTTTACATATCCTACTTTCAGTGAGAGTTTGTTCCTTAAAACATAAACAAAACCAGAGCTAACAAGAACAAAGCCAACCGAAAAACCCACCAACCTCCCTCCCTCACTAATCCCTTTTACTGTACAGCACTTTTATTTTTGTAAATATTCCTGAAACCTGAAGGAAATCTGACTTGTTTAATGTTTTCTTTCAAATTCAATGAATCTCCTCACTGTTTATGCAATTCCTGTATTTTATGTAATACCAAAAGAAATGAACAAAATATGAATTGCAATATGGGAAAATGTCTGTAAAACAGCATTTATAATCAATTAAGTCATATAGTCAGTTTCTACTTCAACACACAGAATACAGTACAGAAGAAACAGTGCAGAGCTGAGCAAGAGTCAAATTAAGGCTGTGCTTTGTTCCTGTCTCCCAAAGAGAACATATTTCATGCAGCAGATGATAGCACAGTGTTTGTTGAAATACTTTAAAACTTGCCAGGTTTAAAATTCACAAAGCAGAAAAAAATCTCAGAGCAAGATGGAGAACTGAGAGAAACTGTTTTTATTGTGCATCCATCTCTTGGCACTAAGAGCAGTAATGAAAACACAAGCCTGATGCAAAGGCAGGGGCATACACTATGGAAGGCTCAGTATGCAAACTAATCTTTCCTGCATCAATCTACTACAATGATTTAGACTAAGCAAATTTAAAAAATACTTTAAAAACAATATTCTGTTTGCAATGAGTCTTTGCAATAAAAAAATGTGTTTCTCTACTTTCATTATTCTGGATAATTCCAGATGGCTCCAGGTTCTGGAGCCCCCAGCACAGGAAGGGCATGGAACGGTTGGAACAGGTTCAGAGGAGGCCACAAAGATGCTCAGAAGGCTGCAGCAACTCTACTATGAGGACAGGCTGAGAGAGTTGGGGCTCTGCAGCCTGCAGAAGAGAAGGCTGCCAGGAGACCTTAGAGTAGCCTTCCAGAATCTGAAGGGGCCTACAGGAAGGATGGAGAGGGACTATTGACAAGGTCTTGCAATGCCAGGACAAGGGGCAATGGGTTTGAACTGGCAGAGGGGAGATTGAAACTGGATGTTAGGAGGAAGTTGTTTGCAGTGAGGGTGGTGAGACACTGGCACAGGTTGCCCAGGGAGGTTGTGGCTGCTCCCTCCCTGGAGGTGTTCAAGGGCAGGTTGGAGGAGGTCTTGAGTGACCTGTGCTAGTGGGAAGTGGGGAGGTGTCCCTGCCTATGTCAGGGGGTTGGAATTACATGGTCAGGGGGTTGGAATTACATGATGTTTGAGGTTCCTTCCAACTTTACCACTCTATGATTCTGTGATTCTATGATTCTATGATGTATTTCCTGCCACTGTTAAGGTCTTTTTTTGAAAGTAACGCTGATGGAATTTGTTGCCTTGTAAACCGACCCCCAAACCAAGCCTCTGTAGGTAAAGCACAGAAGCAAACTACAGTTAAATATTTGTATATTTCTATATACCCCTTTAAAAAAAAAAATTAAAAATCTTAGTAATCATTCCTGCTTTCAGAAATTATGGTGTGACAGATGTCTAATAGAACAAAAATTAAATCTAGCATAAATTGACTCTCCATAGAGAGCAAAGTAAGAACAAAATCTCTGACAGCCTCCATAATTTCCTCAAGTCTCCTCTGCACGAAAGATTGCCTTATTCAAAGCCCCAGGAGACTCACTGTTCAAGAGAAGATTGACTCTTAGCTAAGGAAACAAGAGGTTGCAGGTAACCTTGTGGCATTTGGCACAACAGGATTTCTGTTGACGCATGATGTCTTAATCATCCTCAAATGGCAGTAAATTGCATTCAGCACTTTTGATACACCGACTTGATTAAGGCTTCAGATCCAGAATCCACATGCAATTTCCCTTTTTAATCCAAGAACAACAAAACAACTTAGGTAAAACTAAGCATTTAAAATCCATTGGGGGGGGGGGGGAAAACAAAAACCAACCCTCATTCTTGTATCCTTTGTTTTATTTTTTAGATTTTGTATTGTGACATATAGCAGAAACCAATCCCTTAGAGAAACAGGTCAGATACTTTATTTAGATCTTATTCAGTGTGATTTCCTAGTTTTCTGAAAACCTGCCCCAAAATAAAACACTTTCTGAGCAGCATCATTTCCAGTGGAATAATGTTCTTCCATTTGCAGGAATTAGGGGAAGAAATCCTGGGGGAAAAAAAAGCTGCTCAGTGATAAATCACCATAAAATCAAATGGAGAACTAATTCTCTCTGCCTTCTTTTATTATATTTGCTCATTAATACGACATATATAGTCATACCTTTCTTATCATTAACTCTACTTTGAACTCCATGTTGTTTGCATTACATAGCATCATAGAACGGTAAGGTTGGAAGGGACCTCAATGATCATCTAGGTCCAACCCCCTGCCACAGGCAGGGACACCTCCCACTAGCACAGCTCACTCAGGGACTCCTCCAACCTGGCCTTGAACACCTCCAGGGAGGGAGCAGCCACAACCTCCCTGGGCAACCTGTTCCAGTGTCTCACCACCTTTTTTCTCCTTTTAAATATGTCATCCCAGAGCTGCTACCACTGTTGCTGCTTGGTTTGATGCTGGCCAGAGGCAAGTCTAACTTGGAGCTACAGAAACTTCTACCAGCTTCTCATAGAAGCTGCTCCTGTAGCCTCTCGCCCACTACTAAAATCCCTCTGCATGAATCAAGTGCATGCAGATATCAAACCTCATTGCTGATCTTCCTTCAGGCTTTTTTACCTGTTGGACTAGAATCTCACAAAGAGGTAAGAGAGGAACTTTCTCACAAAGAGGTAGAAGGAGAGGAACTTTCCCATTATGTCCAGCTATATTATAAACTGATGGCATTAGAAGATTACAATGGAATATAATGACAGAAAATTGTTCTTTGAATTTCAGTTAAACTTGGAGAAAAAGTTTCTCCTATGTCATTGGTCTGTGTTTATTTAAAGTGTCTTTCATCTCTCATCAACACCCTAAGAAAAGTGGTATTGTCTAACCCAACAATGAACATTGGCAGAAATGAAAAATGTAGTGTGAAAATGAATATTTCAAATCCAATCTCTCCATCTAAGCGTTGGGAATTGACAACTGAAGTTGTTGATACTCAAAAGTAAATATTTTTCTTCTGAACCAGGCTGACACCTGCATGTATTACGCAAATTAGATTTCAAAACTCTTCTGGTTTGTTTGGGTTTTTTCTGTTTGTGGGTGTGGTTGGGTTTATTTTTTTCTGACTGAACATTGCTGTTTTACAGGCATTGTGTAACTGAGATGTGAAAGTCTGTTTTTTTCTTAGAAACTCATAAAACTTTTAAAAAGGACTTTTAAAAAGCCCTGAGTATATATTTTTCACCAAATTATCACAAGAAGATATTTAAGATACTGTTTTTCTTCTTTCTGTGTTAGAAAAGAAATTAATGGCTAATAAATATTCCTCAGTATCGTTTTGTCAAGGCCAAAAGGCTGAAACCAGAGTTACAGAGAGAAATTGTGCTTAGAAGGTAATTTCTTCTTGAATGGATGCTAATAAAATTCTCTTAAATGGATGCATGCCTTTATAATGCAAACAATGATTTGTGGTCTTACAGTGCTCAGGCTGAAGTCACAACCATTTTAGCTTCTCTGTAATTGCTACCCATACAGAAAAGATTAAAGCACATGGGAAATACTGGCTTATAACAGTTAACAATTTAATTTATTGACAGGTATGACTCCATGTACATAAGAATGATTACTAACTTCTAAAATTATTGCTCTTGCAACCCTCATCAACTCTGAGAGTATCTTAAAATTTACCATCTGAAATTTCCTTTATCCCTCCAATAACTATTGAGGAAAAGCCTGCACAAGTAGCATATATGGTAATTAGTCTAACTAAAGGTAGGTAAAATAAATCCATGTCTTCACGAGCACAGTCTGTAGATAACTTTTAAATGTAAACAGAAGGGGTTTTAGCAACTACTATATTCATAACTAAGATAAGCATGACAGATAAGTTCACCAGTCAATAGATAAATTGTCTAGAACAGAGGAAGCTTTCAAAAGAGGTAGAGGGATGTAGTGGAAATAAAATTATGAGTGTAAACTGGCAGAGGAGAGATTTAGACTGCATGTTAGGAGGAAGTTATTTACAGTGAGGGTGGTGAGACACTGGCACAGGTTGCCCAGGGAGGTTGTGGCTGCTCCCTCCCTGGGGGGGTCGGAGGGCAGGTTGGAGGGGGTCNGAAGGCCAGGTTGGAGGAGTCCTTGAGTGAGCTGTGCTAGCGGGAGGTGTCCCTGCCTATGGCAGGGGCTTGGAACTAGATGATCCTTGAGGTCCCTTCCAACCTTACCAATCTATGATTCTATGATTCTATGAAAATAAATCAAAATTTGAGTGTTTTTTCTGATTTATGTCAGATTTTGTCAAACATATCTGTTAGGCTTTAGTGGTTTAGAGTGCAACTTTATAACAAATCTAGTCATTGGAGAATTACCAACGTGAACATGAATTTCATTCTTTTCACAGACTTGTCTTCAAAGAAAAGGAAAAGTACTCACAAAAAGATAGCAAGGCATTTTAAGCTAGAATTGTTTGACTCCTTGAAGCAGACATTTCTATTTGGGGAAGGTGAATTTGTAAGCAGAAACTATTTAGAAAGTGGAGTAATCTTCATTTCCTCCTTTCTGTTTAAGACAGAAGGTTAGGATTCAATTAGATTCAATTACAGAGTTTTGCTAAAGAGGCTTTGAGAATTTTCTCACAAAATTGTTTCCCAACTCATGGGGTTAACTGCAGTTCCCTAGACAGTACCCGAACACCTGCAGTGAATTCTGTTGGTGTCATCTTAGCCATTGAGGCTTTTGATCCTCCCATGTTCTTATATCAATGTGCTGGGGGAAAACACACAATCTCTGTCATGATTCTGGTTCCTTCTGGGTGGTCTGGTTGGAGGAGACCTTGAGTGACCTGTACTAGTGGGAGGTGTCCCTGCCTACGGCAAGGGGTTGGAACTAGATGATTCTTGAGGTCCCTTCCAACCTTATCATTCTATGATTCTATGATCTGTGTGCCCCTTCCTGGGCTTCCCGGTCTTTGCACAGGACTTTCAGGTAGGATGTGTTGCAGATGTGTAGCTTTAACACAGCATCATGCTGGCTAAGCAAGCCTATCTCATGGAGGCATTTGATGCCTATTCCTGGTAAACTCAAAGCAGTTTACAGGCAGACAAACCCAAAGCATCAGGGTCTGTAGTTTTCCAGTTTGGTGACCAGGATGCCATGCAGGACAGTGTCAAAGGCTTTGGGTAATTTCAGGTAGATGGAGTCAGTTGCTCTTCCCTTATCCACTGATACTGAAATAGTTTAAAATGTAATCCACTGACAAGAAAAAGACCAGTAAGACAGATGATAAAACAGCATTCCCTCTCTTAGAAATCCTCACATTTTGAAATTTGGTATGACACTAAGCTGAGGAGTTCATAACTTTTGAGCAGAAACAAGAAAGATCATTTGGCAGTATTAAAATACATTTACTGAAATAGTTCATGTTCAATAATATCAAGAGACATGAAATACTCCATTCAAGAATAAAATAATAATTCTTAAATTAAAACCTCCTGGGTAGATCTAAATGCTTTGGATTTTTGAAGCTGAAAATCTGTCAGAATCAGCTCATCAGCAGTGTTTGGATTTCAGAGAAAAACACAATTCCACAGGGAAACCATTTTCATGTAGGCTTTCACAGTCTTCCCTTTAAGCCATACCACCTGCAGCAATACTAAAGAAAGAATTACATTTGGGAGATCAAATCTTTCTAGCTCAGAATCCATTCTAAGAACAATTAAAATAAACCAAAAGGCTTCTGAAATAAACTCTTTCATTGTCAGCTCTTATTATTGGAGGCAAAGGGTTAATATGATCCTTGGTATTTCTTATCTTAACCTTATATACAGTAAAAGGGAAGTTTTACTTTGGATAAAACATCATTTATTGCTACTGTGTTTCAAATTTAGCTTTGTGGAAACCCATCTGCTCTTTATTAAGTTATCAAAGAGCTTATTGTTTTCACTGAGCTTTAACTTGTCTCAAAGAAAAGTATTCTAGTCTTCTGTCAACTTTTAATTTAATTATCAAGAGTGCTCTTATTATTATATATTAATATATTTTTATATGGTAATGATTTAACAGAAAACAAAGCAAGCTCATTAACTCTTGGTGTGACTTTGGAACATAGGAACATGCCACCATCATACATTCCACCAAAGGCCCATCCAGCCCCACGTTCTATTTCCAAAACCAGGTTGGTTTGGAGAAGCACTACTGATGGCTGAAGAAGAGTAAGGACAGGAAGAGCCACAGTTGATACCTCAGTTTTAGTGTTCTTCCTGTCTCAAAGCTTTTTGTAGTTCTGTGGTTGTGATTTCTACCTGGTATGTAACTTCCTAGAAATGTGTTTGCCCAGCGTGAATCACACAGCCACAGAATCACAAAGTGTTAGGGGTTGGAAGGGACCTTGAAAGATCATCCAGTCCAATCCTCTTGCCAGAGCAGGATCACCTAGAGTAGCTCACACAGGAACGCATCCAGGAAGGTTTTGAATGTGTCCAGAGAAGGAGATGCCACAACATCTCTGGCCACCCTGTTCCAGTGATCTGTCTCCCTCACAGTGAAAAAGTTTCCTTACATTTACCCGGAACCTCCTGTGCTCTATCTTGCACCCATTGCCCCTTGTCCTACCATTGGCCACCGCTTAAAAGAGCCTGCCTCCAACCTCCTGATGATTTCCCTTTACTTATTTATAAACTTAGTGAGGTCACTCCTCAGTCTCCTCTTCTTCAAGCTAAAGAGACCCAGCTCCCTCAGGAAGGAAGATGGTTCACTCTGGACTCTCTCAAGCAGTTCTCTGTCCTTTTTGAACTGAGGCATCCAGAACTGGACACAATATTTGAGATGTGGCCTCACCAAGGCAGAGCAGAGAAGGAGGAGAACCTCTCCCAGTCTGCTAGCCACACCCCTTCTAATATACCTCAAGAGACCATTGTCCTTCTTGGCCACAAGGGCACATTACTGTCTCGTGATCATCCTTCTGTCCATTAGGACTCCCAGGTCCCTTTCTCCTATGGTGCTCTCTCGCAGGTCAGTTCCCAACCTATACTACTCCATGAGGTTGTTCTTTCCCAAATGCAAGACTCTACACTTGTCCTTGTTGTGTTTCATTGCGTTTCTCCCTACCCAACTCTCCAGGCTGTCCAGGACTCACTGAATGCAGCACAGCTTTCAGGTGTGTCAGCCACTCCTCCCAGTTTTGTGTCATCAGCACAGTGGCTGACAGTCCACTCTATTTGCTCATTCAGGTGATCAATGAATATAGAAGAGTTTAATGAGATTAAAAATATACTAGAAATATATTAGAAAATGTTTCCTCCCCACCCCAAAATCACTGCACCTGCAAACCTGTGCACATTAGGTTTAGCAATCTTAAGTGTAACTGCAGCTATACCATGGGCCTTGGGGGTATGGATCAGTGTATAAACCACACAATGTCTAACAAAAAACTGTCCTGCAGCTCCTGGTAGAAATTATATTACAATGTACTCTTCTACCCAGATTCAATTCTCACAAACTTCATGATTCCAAGCAGCTTCCTGTCAACTGAAATAGAGCTAATTAATCAGTAAGTCCACTGCATTCAGGACCTACCACAAAGCCAGTTGAAATTGATAGCATTTGTTCCACTGACTTTAGTGTGGTTTGGCTTAAATCCTTAGGCTCTGCTCCAGCTGTCCATCCATTTCCAAAAGTGAATTTAAGCATGTGCTGTAGCGATCTAACTTTCCTAAAAGATGGATGCACTTAAGTATGTACTTAAATGATGTGTTGAATTGGGATTTTAAAAGCTGAATATGAAAACAGGTGTCATTTTCAGTGAGTTTCCTAATATGCTATAATTAATTCTAGAGGAAGTGTATTTGTGCATGTAAATTTAGACAAGTGATGAAACAATGAGTGAGGATAATGATTCTCTTATGATACACTGAATAATTTGGCACATGCTTTTCTCTTTTCAGAAGCTAATTTTTGAGCTTAACAATAAAAAGCTTAATGATCAAGAACAACACACTGACAGTTACAATATAAAAAATGCTTTTTAATCCATGATTGCAACGAAGCAAACCTTTATAATAAAATACCTGTTACTGTTACTAACTTTAGGTGGAAAGAACAAATGCTAAAGTATTTACATACATCTTTAAAGGACTCAAATTCCCAAGACAGAAGAATTTGTATGATTGTCCAGATGATCCACTTTCACTTAGCCACTCCTAGCTGCAAATTCACAGGTGTTTCTGTGGCATGCTTCTTATTTCTGGGGCATAAGGAGAAAGAGCTGATGCAACACAATTTAAAGTATGTACTCGTTACCAAGCCTCCAGTTGTTTTTTTCCAAACAACAGTTTGTGAAGGAGCATATGTTCTTCTCTCAACACCCTGATTAAGCATATGCAAAAAGGGATGTTGCTATTTGGAAACAGGTTTATTCACCTGAAATGGTTTTATAAGCTGTCCCTGCACGTTTTAACTGATGGAGACCTGTTGGCTGTTGCCTAGAATACCTTTTCAGAGCGCACATGGTCCAGGCTGGACTACCAGTCCCTGCTTATTAAGGTCTCCTCATGCTCAGTTCTCAACCAGAAGAAAACGTTTCTTCATTTCAAAGAAATACCTTTTCTACACCCATTTCCACAAACAGATGTTGCCTTTATGTGTATCACTTACAATATGTACTCTTTTTCAATGCTGCTATTTCTCCTGAGACTCACCCCTCAATACACATGTACACCACTTTTATATCCTGGTGAATGTCTTTGCTGCCAAAGCAGATACTTCCTATAAGGTCTCTTCCATGATCACACTGAACACATAGCCCAGACAGCCAACTCAGTCCTGGGCTGCATCAAGAGAAGTGTGGCCAGCAGGGCAAGGGAGCTGTTTCTGCCCCTTTGCTCTGCTCTCCTCAGACCTCATCTGGAGTCCTCTGTTCAGTTCTGGAGCCCCCAGCACAGGAAGGACATGGAAGTGTTGGAGAGGGTCCAGAGGAGGCCACAAAGATGCTCAGAGGGCTGCAGCAGCTCTGCTGTGAGGACAGGTTGAGAGAGTTGGGGCTCTGCAGCCTGGAGGAGAGAAGGCTTCCAGGACACCTTAGAGTAGCCTTCCACTATCTGAGGGGGGGCCTACAGAAAGGCTGGGGAGGGACTATTGACAAGATCTTGCAATGACAGGACAAGGGACAATGGGTTTGAACTGGCAGAGGGGAGATTGAAAGTGGATGTTAGGAGGAAGTTGTTTGCAGTGAGTGTGGTGAGACACTGGCACAGGTTGCCCAGGGAGGTTGTGGTTGCTCTCTCCCTGGAGGTTTTCAAGGGCAGGTTGGCCGAGGCCTTGAGTGAGCTGTGCTAGTGGGAGGTGTCCCTGCCTTTGGCAGTGTCTTGGAACTAGACGATCCTTAAGGTCCCTTCCAACCTTCTCATTCTATGATTCTATATTTCTCATCACCATTGGTAATTAACTCTTTGGTCAATTTCCTATACCAGTTTCACTGATGATATTCACACACTCGCTTGATTCAGTTTATTGCTGAATCATAACAACTTTGAACAAGTTCAAAGAGGAGGCTCTAGACATTTGTATTTCAGTCCCTCTTGAACGCAGACTTTTGCTGTTCATGAATCCTGGCAACCTGTAGAAAAGCCTGATGTTTTCTTCTGCCTTTAAACTGTTGCCCCTGAGATGAGGAACCATTCCTTTGGGAAAATGAATGCCACTGAAAATACACCGCTACCAAAAAAGTACAGTTCTTATGCAATTGTTCATCTACCCATGAAAGAATTTTGCATATATAGTTGTAAAGAACCACAGGTATCTGCCTGGTTCAGTTACCTGGTTAATTGATTTAGCACTAGGGATATTTTATTATGTAGAATCACCTCTAGTTTCACCATAGAAACCAATATCAGCTTTTCTTATATAGCTATCAAAAAACACTAAATTAAGTGTAGACTAAATGCCTACCAATTTGCTGATCTCAAAGCCTCTCAACTTTCCATCAAAACCTCTGTGAAGCTAACAGAATTATTGGTTTTCTCTCATGCTGATACAGAAACATTCTGAAGTGGCCACAAAATAGGCTTAGCCATGTCCTGGCTTGCCCAGAGATGTTTTTCTGCTCTCCCTCCTTCCATTTTGGGGAGAAGCAACCCCGGGAAAGAGCACAAAGAACCTGGAGCTGCTGAGTCTGAGGACTGTGGCCTGCCCAGACTTGTTGTGAACCCTGTGGTAAACAAGGTACACAGGGTTGCCTTGTGCAAGGCTGTGCTCTGCCCACATTTGGGTAAAGCAAACCTATGGCTTCACTTAATATGGCAAGCTTGGCTAACTGCCATTCTGCTTGGCTGTTGTGTGTCCAAAGGCACATTAGTCTGAGGCCGTATGGATAAAAGGAGATGAGCAGGGAGCACAGCCTGTGCTCTGCCGTTGTGTCTGCTCTCTGCCATTGCATCTGTGCTTGCTTATTGCCTTATTGTATCCTGAACTGCCTGGAAACTGCCTGCCAAGGGCTTACCAGGCACAGGCTCTCAATGCCTGCAGGCACTCAGCCTGCACAGCCAGCCTGACACTGTGCCAAGCCTGCCCATGGCATCGCATCCTGCCTGCCCCTCTGCAAGGCTGCTGCTGAATGGGGAGTCAAGAGGAGCCAGGTCAGAGACTGTGCCAGACTCCAGCTGCCTGAGAAAAGAGCCTGGGAAAACTCCAAACCCTCTAACAGCTTTGAGACCACCAACAGCAACCCCTCCAATATGCTTTGGGTACTGTCTGAAAATATTTTGTGAGTCAATACTTAAAGCCTCTTGTAATCACTAATTGCCTTCTGCCATAAGCAGAAAGGAGCTTCCTACATCCACCCAGTGGCTAAGCAGGATAATGAACCACAAGCGGTGTGGTGACCGCCAAAACCTTCTCTTCAACTAAAAACTTTTGCCTTTGCTGGTTACCTCTCAGAGTGTTCCAGTTTTGCCTGTTCCCTGGGTGTATTAATTTCAAACTGTGCATTTTGAACCTTGTAACTAAGTTTCCTGTTGAGATTTAATGTTAATAAACAATTTTCATAGTTATTAACAATCTCTGCCTGGATATAAAAATTAATATCGATTATTAATTTTGCATCATTTGTAACACCACCTTCTCTATTCAAGACCAAGTATTGTATCACCTTGTTTGAGACACTAAACTCATGAAGGGCTATCTGCCCTGGCCCACCACATGCATTATTTTAAGACAACAGGGTCATTAGGCTCTCACACTCTGAAAGTCAGTGGAAGGAAAATCCTGACTGTGCCCCACATCTCACGCTGAAGGAAACACACTTAGATAAATGTTGTTTTAAAATTATATTTTATTCCAAGATGTTTTTAAAGATGTTTTTCCTGTCACAGGAAAGTTCTAGCCACACATGATTTCTCTCAAGCTTAGAATTAAAGCTTTTCATCCATTTAGGACAAAAGTGTTATGCCCATATAGAAACCTGTGCCAAATTTTCAGATTTAAATAGGAGATGGACTCTTAAATCTCAGTTGCCATGAAGTGGAGCATATTCGTTCCCTAAAGAGATATCATTTATGCAGGAACACGTGGTGTCAAGGGTTTTCTTACCATTTCAATGCCTATCAACAGAAATTTGGACAAAGCAGTAAATCAGCCTGATGACTTCTATCCATTTAATCAGGCACTTACTTAGAAAAGCTAAGAGGTTCTGTAAAATTACATTTGGCCACAACGCTCCAATCTGTGCTCAAATGTGTGTATAGTGGCATCTTAAAAGTTAGCATTAGAGATGAAATAGAATCTAAAACCAAATAAGAGGTCAAATTTTAACACAACAAAAAAGAAAAATTTAGATCAATTTTTGTACACTGATATTAGGAGGAAATAGAATGTCAAATTGAACAGGAATCGCCATAGTTCACCGGAAAATGTAAATGTGTAAAGCTACAGGTATAGAGGATATTTTGGGTAAGCCTGAAGTAAGATTTACTGCATTCTGATCTTCCCCTGAGTATTCTTTTAACATGTATTGCAAAGCTTTTTGTCAACAGTCATTCAAAGGAGCTTCACAAATGTCAAGAATGCCTAAACGTTGCTGATTCGTGGTAATACAAGGCAGAAAAACTATTCTGGTGTGTGAAGTGAATGTAATAGAACTTTTCCCACAGTGAACACAGAGATAATAGCACAGATCAGATATGTTGTTCTTTCATTTTTGTTAAGTAACTGTGACACTATAAAGGCTATCTAATTTGCAGAATTTATTAAAAACATACAAATCTCTCACAGAAAAGTCTTCTTTCATCAAATCCACCATTCCTTAGGACTTGGCTGACCTGAATTAAATTTTTGACAGAAACAATGTTAGGAGCAGTGGTTTTAAACTAGAGCAGGATAGATTTGTATTAGGCATTAGGAAGAAGTTCTTTACTATGAGGGTGGTGAGACACATCAATGGGTTGCCAAAAGGAGTTGTAGCTACCTTATCTCTGGAACTGTTTAACACTGGGCTGCGTGAGACTTTGAGCAAACTGATCTAGTGGGAATTGTCTCTGTCCATGGCAGGGAGATTGGAATTAGATAATGTTTAAGGTCCATTCCAACTTAAGTCAGTCTAAGATTTTATTAATTCAAAGTACTTGGAACTATATATTTTCCTGATACAATTTTGTCTCTTAGTGTTTTCTTTCTTTTTTTCAGACTCCAGCTTAACTAAATTATGATTTTCATGTAATCTGGACATTGATTGTTTCAAAATAAAATATTAAAGATATTTTGTTTTGCAAAATACTGATAACTTGCTGAATTACACAAATAAAAGAAAAATTTACAAAGCAATATTCCAAAGAAACAGAATGCTGACCTCCACTTTATATTGCCATAAGTGTACATCTATAAGAAAATTTATTTATGAAATTAACATCCTCCCCCAACATTTTATCTGAAGCAACCTCACTAATGAATTTAAAGTACAAGCAATATACAGTAATAGGAATGAAGACAGAACAATAGCACATAAGAGCTTTCTCCAGAAGAAAACCTTCTGGTTGGAAAATATAAAAAAAGAGGATATGGAGGCTGCCTGTTTAGAATCATAGAATGGAAGGTTGGAAGGGACCTCAAAGATCATCCATAGGCAGGGACCCCTCCCACTAGTACAGGGCACTCAAGGCCTCATCCAACCTGACGTTCAACCCCTCCAGGGAGGGAGCAGCCACAACTTCCCTGGCCAACCTGGGCCAGTGTCTCACCACCCTCACTGCAAACAACTTCCTCCTAACATCCAGTCTAAATCTTCCCTCTGACATTTTAAACCCATTGCCCCTTGTCCTGGCATTGCAAGATCTTGTCAATAGTCCCTCCCCAGCCTTCCTGTAGACCCCTTCAGATATTGGAAGGCTACTCTAAGATCTCCTGGAAGCCTTCTCTTCTGCAGGCTGCAGAGCCCCAACTCTCTCAGCCTGTCCTCACAGCAGAACTGCTGCAGCCCTCTGAGCATCTTTGTGGCCTCCTCTGGACCCTCTCCAACACTTCCATGTCCTTCCTGTGCTGCGGGCTCCAGAACTGCACACAGGACTCCAGATAGGGTCTGACAAGAGCAAAGGGGCAGAATCACCTCCAAAGTGTTTTTCCAAAGTGTTTTTAATCAAAAGTAGGAGACAGATTGATAAGGAGAGAAGACAGAACACAATAAAAGTGAAGTGTGAGACAGTATTGGTCATACAGTTAGAAAGGCTTTGTGTGTAATAAATCATAGAAACAGAAAACCTAAAGGAGAAACTCAAACACAACTACCATTGTGCTTTCACACACAGGTTTAGAAAGCTATTTTCAAACAACAGAGACAGAAATGACAACACAGAAATGTTTGTCTGAAAATTAACAAAGGAATGGTAGAGTCCATAGATTATGTCCACCCAAACACCCCAAAAAGTGAGGGAATTACATCCTGAGAACAATGGCAGGTAACTGAGATGTGGTATAGGAGAGACAAAAAGATAGAAAAATGCTCACATGGTGAAGTTCTGCAAGGACAAATTGTGCTGTGACTGGAGTGGATGGTGCAGTGATGTCCTCTGACACCTACGACAGAGCTGGTGAACCAAAAATGGAAGTGAAGTAGCATTATTTACCTCCTGTAGGCATAGAACCAGTATCCGCAGAATTATTATTTATCTGTGTACTAGAAAAACAGAAGTCCTTGCCAATACTTTTATTTCTATGATAGTGTGGTCATCCAGACTTCAGCTATGCCTAAAAATATTAAGCACATTTAATTAGGAAAAGTAAGGCCCACTTTCATAATGGAAAATTACATTGACTGAATATTATTAACTTTCAAAACCCAAACCCTGATATTCTGGAATCTTAAGAATTGAACATTTGAAGAGATAGCATCCCCCTGTACTAGACTACAGAAAATATAAATAGTTGCTTCTGCAGCTATAGCCACAGAATCACAGAATCATAGAATGGGAAGGTTGGAAGGGACCGCAAGGATCATCTAGTTCCAACCCCCTGCCATAGGCAGGGACACCTCCCACTAGCACAGCTCACTCAAGGCCTCCTCCAACCTGGCCTTGAACACCTCCAGGGAGGGAGCAGCCACAACCTCCCTGGGCAACCTGTGCCAGTGTCTCACCACTCTCACTGTAAAGAACTTCCTCCTGATATCCAGTCTAAATCTTCCCTCTGCCAGTTTAAATCCTTTGCCCCTTGTCCTGGCATTACAAGACCTTATCAATAGTCCCTCCCCAGCCTTCCTGTAGCTCCCTTCAGATCCTGGAAGGTTACTCTAAGGTGTCCTGGAAGCCTTCTCTTCTCCAGGCTGCAGAGCCCAAACTCTCTCAGCCTGTCCTCACAGCAGAGCTGCTGCAGCCCTCTGAGCATCTTGGTGGCCTCCTCTGGACCCACTCCAACACTTCCATGTCCTTCCTGTGCTGGGGGCTCCAGAACTGCACACTGGACTCCAGGTGGGGTCTGAGGAGAGCAGAGTAAATAAGAGAAAGCCTAAGGACAGTGCTAGCACATTCTGAAGTACCAGATGATGTGATTTTGCTATGCCTTATGTCAAGAATAAAAGGTGCTCCCAAGTAAAAGGATGATATGATGAGCAATGACAGGCAGAAGGTTATACATTTAGGTTACTGTTTCATTATACTCTAATAACACAGCTACAATGGCATCATTGTCTTGTCTATGTTTATACTATTAGGGGATTCCTAGCATGTTGTGCACTTTCCATACTTGTCAAAGAGGACAATAGAACAGGAAAGGTTGGGAACTACTGAATTGACAATGAAAACCACTAACTGAACCTACATTCAGGGACTTTGGACATCTAAATGACCTTAGCTTTGATTTGTGCTCAGCTCAGACAAGGCTGTCAGACGCTAAAGTTTCCTTTACCGTTCAAGTCCTGCTTCATGTTACTCAGTGTCCATCACAGCACAGATTATGAACTTGGCAAATGGAGTTCATCTGATATCCCAGAGAAAATGACATGTCCCTCAAAATAAAATTACAGTATTTGTGAATGATCAGTCAAGTGTATCTCTTGCTTGACTGAACACACTGTACCTGTATAGCTTTCTCACCATAGAGTCAATTAGCTTTGAAACTGTATGTTTATAATACATACTGAGGTGCAGAGACTGCCAGGCTAGTGCTGTCTTTCTGGTTACATGTAGGCAGAACAGGGATTTTCAGCCAGGCACAATACAAACAGAGCTACTTCCAGGGTTGTGCTATCTTTTTGTGAGTCGGTTTGGGTTTTCCTGCATGGCTCCTTTAGAGTATTGGTATCTATCATGCAAAATCACTGCAAAGGACACAAGGCCAAAAAGCAAGACTCAGTATGAAATGAAACATTTTTAGAGGGTTTTGGTGGTTAGGAAAATGATAATTTCAATAGATTACTAACCTTTAGGGATACTGACCTTCCCAAAGTATCAATACTTCTTCCTGCCAAAGTACATACAACAGTCTGCCCTGAGGTCTCATGCAAGAGCTAGGAAGCAGCAAGACTTCCAACCACTTCAAGAGGTGACTGTGATGGTAGAGCCTAAAGTGATGATGACCCAGCTGACAAGCTGGATATGTAATCCAGCCTGAGCCTTTTCTAAAATCCAAGTCAATGGTCAAATTTCAAATTAATTAAAATAAACATTGTTTTAAAGCACTTTTCTTTTTTCCCTCTCCAGAGTGGCTTTCTACGTCGGATTTAAAATTAAACTTGCATTTCCTAGGTCTCACATAATCAACTCTGATTGATGGGAATTTTTAAGCTGTTATCTGTTGAGCTGAGTTCAATCATTTCAACCAAAACCAAACAAAACAGACCTGAGAACGCAGGATTGTCTTTACCTATCCAACTCTAAACATATGTTCAATCCCACTGGTCTCTTTTAAGGAACACTCCTGAACAAAGGAAAGAAGGGAAAGGGAGAAGGTTGGTGAGGAAAGACTCTGACTGCACAGAACAGGAGCTTTCCTCAATTCCCCTGTGTTACTGAGATCTTGTTCTCTCATTTTCCAGTTGTAAAGAAAGTCTTTTGATGAAAAGGAAAACAGACTAACAGCAAAAAAACTCCACAGAGCCTGAGTTCTGTTAAAAAACTGTGGCTCCTTCCTAAAAATATCAAACCATACTGGTTAAAAATCTGACTGTCAGAGATGAAAGGTTCAACCCTCAGGATATTTTGAATTATATCAATATGCCATTATAGCATCATCGAGTTCTACTTACCTCAGGCCTTAATAACATTATAAGTCACTGAATTTTGTGAAGTTGTAGAAGTCTATCAGCATAAGCTTCATTTTTTCAACACAGAATGGGTAAGTCGATAATTTTCAAAGCAAGTATCACAAAAGATTTTCAGACAGAATGGTTGGAAAGAAAATGAAAGGGAAAAGGAAATTGAAGAAAAAAATATATTCAGCAATAAAAGGAAAGTAAGATAATTTTTCATAGTCTGTGAATGAATAAAAATCTATCAGTGTAATTTACAGAAGTATCAGAAGAAATCACTATTGAAATCTGATCTGTCTTAAGGCTTGGGAGAACTGAAAAAATATGTATTTAGCATGATAGACCAGGACTCTCTTCTGTTAGCATGTTGGTCCTAAGTAACACAAAGACTTGGTTTTTTCCAGTGCTTCCATTTGAACAAAACATTCTAGAACCAGTCTTTTCCATATGACAGTTATTAGGAAAGTTGAAGTTTTAAAGAAAGTTTTGATTAGACACAAATGTGATTCTCCTTGCAAATGTGCTATCAACTCTGGGCAATGACTCAAGTAAAGGAAAAATTTTAACTGTGCCATTTTCAGAGAAGTAAAATTGCTTTGGTGTTAGTTATTCTGAAATTCTGTTTTCTCCTGCTCCCACTTTGGGTGGAAGGGTTTGGTTTTTCCTAAGGTGAAATGGGCAACACACACATGTCAAACTTTTATGAGCTGAAAAGTAGTTTTCCAGCTTCCTTGTAGTGTACTGGGCTGTTTACCACACTTTTGCCTTCTGGGAGTGACAAATATCTCATTGCCTCAATAGAACCATTGGGTTCCTCTCAACAGTAAACCTCTGTTCCAGGTTTTAGTGGAGTGAGTTGGTTGTGGGAATGAACCAGGCAGGAATTATAAAATCTGTAGTTATTTTATTTCTGGAAAGCCCCGCCCACAAACTCTATACAAATTACTTAGATTGGGTTCAGATTCCTTCGGGAAGATCTTCACAAGGATGCTTATAGGGAATTTAGTAATTCAGGAAAATCAGGAATTTGGAAAGGGTTTGCTACAAAACAGCTTTGCCACACTTACAAATAAAGGCAGCCTGGAGCCCTAGGGCAGGTCTGTGCTACTCACGGTGGTGGAGTAGGAATTTGGAGCTGGTCCCTTGGCTCCTTTGCAGCAGTGTCTGCAACTGCAAATTGTGATCCAGCAGTGGATCAACGCAGCACAGGATCCAATGTGAGCAAACCTGCCAGAGCCCACAGTGAGTGCAGACACTGCTGGCAGGGGCACAGAGCGTGGGGCAGCACAGGGCCAAGCCAGGCTGCTCGGCAGTGTGCCCACCAGCGGCGGCGGTTTGCGGCAGAGGCAGCTCCCTGCAGCAGGCAGGCAGGATGCGGCGGTCCCAAAGCAGGGACTGTGCTTGCTCCTCACCCTGCTGCCAGGTGCCTCTCAAGGTCTGACTCTCGGTTGGACTTCAGGTTCCCCTCAAGTTCTGGCTCAAGGCTCAAGTCAAAGTCCCCTAGACAATGTGTCCAGTTGCCATATCCATATGCTGGGGCAATTTGCTCTCCCCAGTACAAGCCCCCAGGGGTGGGGTACAGAACTTCCCACCTACTTGTTTACACATTCCAAACCCCTGGAGCCAGAGGTGGGAGAGCAAAACAGTTTCCTGCCCCATTCAAACCTCGGGTGGGACAAGGACTTGGGTGTGCCCTGCCCCATGGAGATTGACAGTTCTTCTTTAAAAAAAAGCAAAATCAAAACCAGAACCAAAATCATTAAAAAAAAAAAACCACAACAAACAAACAAAAAAACCACTTCCTGGACAGTTGTCATATTATTCCTTCTCTCATAAATTAAAAAAAAAAAAAAAGAAAATCCAAACAAACACATGGGCACAAAGAAATTAAAAATTAAAAACAAGTAACCAAAAGAGGAATAGGTGACAATATAAATGTGATTTTTATCCCTCAAAAAATACAGAATATTGAGGGGTGGTTCATATCCTATTTCAAACGAGGAAGTGAAACGATCTCGGTGTGTATTGAGAAAATCTCCAAAATTTTAAATCTTTAGTAATTTCAGTGAACATTACTGACTTCAGTGCTGGAAAAAGAGACTACATAATTGTCCATGTCTGTTAGAACAAACTAATAATAAATTATTTTAAAATTTAAAAAAAAAAATTTAAAAAGGCACAAGATTTTTAATGGCAGAGCAAGGGACAGAAGTACCATGGGCAAGTTGTAGATCATGTATCTTCTCATTCTAGCTCTAATCTACCACAGTTTATGTTAATGGCAAAAGGAAGCAAATATAGGAAGCTCTTACTCATCGTCTTACAGAGCTACTGACAATAAATCAGAGAACTGTTAACACTCATCTTAGAAAGTGAAAGATGTTATCCATTGAGAGATTCCTGTTTCCATTAGCATGGATGGAATGCCTGGATTAGTGACAGGAAAACAATAAGAATAATGATCATTCAAACATTTAGAAGAGAGAATGAAAGTATACAGAGGTGGATTTGTGTTTGATGAGTGCCTATCATTATCTTGAATAAAAGGAAAGGTGGGAAAGAATCCAGGGAAAAATCCTTCAAGTTGTTGGTCCAGCTTTTTAGAATGAGTTATGTCTGCTGCTTGTAGATTCTATCTGAGGTGTACAGAACCTAAAGCTGTTCTAGTTAATTTCTCATTTGTTTAAGATCTCCTAATTTGATGTTGTGAACACCAAATTTTATAGTTAAAAAAAAAAAAAAAGGACCCACAACATCAGGTGTTTTCAGTATCTCTGAACTGGAGAGACAAACAATTATTACTTTTTACTGGATTGTGAGCACTTCACCCTCAAAACATCCTTCTGTTAATCAAAAAAAATGAAAACATTGTACAAAACATGAGGCAATTCAGTTCAGTGATGCTCAATGAAGTATTAATGCTGCATAATCTGATTTGTTTGATGCTTTAATAATGCAAAGCATGGTTTCTCCTCTACCATATAGCTGTTAATGGAGAAATGGCTTGCTTAAGAAAGATTTACTGTATTACTATTTGCATATAGGCTTCTTTAATAGATGAAAGTGTTTACTGCTGCTTTGAAACACAAATATTTAGTCTAGACATTCTACACTGGCCAAAGACTGCCATCTTCTGCTACAGCTGCAGCAGATAGAGATACTCAGGTTAGTATCATAAAAGGACAATATTTTATACAGGGTTTGTCTTCCAAAAATGTAATAAGAGACATTTACAAAATATTTTGATTTTTTTACAGTATGATTTGTTAGAGCTACATATCTTTATCCTGCTGAATAATGGAGAGGTATTAACCTGAATAAAAGGATTTTATGGATTACAAAATACATTAACTCACTGTGTGCAGTTCTGGAGCCCTCAGCACAGGAAGGACATGGAACTGTTGGAGCGGGTCCAGAGGAGGCCACGAAGATGCTCAGAGGGCTGCAGTAGCTCTGCTCTGAGGACAGG
>VWZE01014980.1:151069-170146 GCA_013396675.1 Eubucco bourcierii
CTGCACGCAGGACTGCAGGTGGTGTCTAAGGAGAGCAGAGTAAAGAGACAGAATCCCCTCCCTTGCCCTGCTGCCCACACTGCTCTTGCTGCAGCCCAGCACTCGGTGTCTGGGCTGCACTGACACTGCAGGCTCATGCTGAGCTTTTCAGTAAGACCAAGTATTAGAGGAGGTATTTGTAGAGGTTATCCCAGTTTAGAAGTATGGTGTGCTGATGGCTTCTCATGGACTTACAAAAAGCTATTAAAGCTTTGTTTAAAGCTACGTTGAAGCAAAGAGAAAGTTTCCCTTTCAGTTGGAATGATAAGTGATTGTTAGAAAACAGTCACCTATTCACATAGAAGTACTTCTAATAAGTGTATGACCTCATTTCAAAAGTACACGTTGTTCTTAATATTGCATATAGAGGTGTACACAAGTCTTCATTTAAATGTCAAGGGGAGTAAACAGGCAAACTTTTTGTCATGTGTTGGAGAAGCAGAGCTGCTGGTGATGGCCCCTCCGTGCTATCAGTAAGTCTGTACCCAAATACATGAGATCTTTCCTCACAAAGGGAATATCCATGAATTGGAAGTGAGAACTTAAATATACTTAACATGTCCAAATCCACATTCTGACCTACATATATTTTTCTTTTTTTTCATTCACTGAAGGATTACCTTTTACGAAGTAGAACAGCTTCCGTAAAAGGCAAAGACATTAATTTCAGAACACCTATATATTTAGGGCCTAAATGCAGAACCCAAGGAGGCACAATAGTTCAAACTCCCTGTTATGGATTAGGTAGAACAGAAATTTGAAGCAGCCTACAGATTTATAGCTGGAACATGGGTCCCTGATGTCAGCAGCAAGTGCCCTTGTAAAAGAGCTACTGGATATTCTGGGAGTGGGGAAAGGTGATGAACATTGTTCTTTATCTTCTCATTTCTTTTATCCTTCACTTTAACTGGAGAGAAAGGAAAAGCATTTTGAAAACCTCAAAGCTTCCACGGAACACATATATAGAAAGATCTAACACTACTGACCTCTGATCTTTGGATCAGTGGTACAAGGAGGGCTAGAAATGACATCAAAATCAAGGAGATAGAAAAGCAAAGAATAACATTGACATGAAGAAAGCAGCTGGGCACAAAGAAAGAAAGTTTCCTTGACATTAAAAAGACTGAGATTGAGCACGACATGAGAAGGGGAGGGGGGAAGTAACAAAAAATCACTATCCCTTATTTGAGGCAGTGAGGATTTCACCTCAAAGACATTTATAACTTCAGTGAGTTACTACACTCATCCCTTTATTTACCTCTAGGTGCACACCAGGGTAAAAAAACCCCACCAAGCATAGAATGACCGCTCTGCTTGCTTCATCATACAGAAACTCCACAGGCAAGGTCTAAGTTTCTCACAATCTTTGCTCATTTTTCTCTCCATGCAATAGGTTGTCTTATTCAATAAGCAACCATCTTCTTGAAATTTAAAAAAAAATAAAATCATAACTCAAGAACAAGAGATCACAACCTTGAGAGAAAAACAAAGACCATGACAATCAAATAACTTTAAGAACGACAACTTCCATTTCATTTGTTGTCATGACATGCAGGGCAACAGGCAATGCTGTCCCAGATTGGGAACTATAAGGTTAAAAAGGGTCATAGAATCATAGCATAGAATCATAGCATGGTAAGGTTGTAAGGGACCTCAAGGATCATCTAGTTCCAACCCCCTGTCATAGGCAGGGACACCTCCCACTAGTACAGGTTACTCAAGGCCTCATCCAATCTGGCCTTGAACACATCCAGGGAGGGAGCATCCACAACCTCCCTGGGCAACCTGTTCCAGTGTCTCACCACCCTCACTGTAAACNGGGGAGAGGATTGGAGCGCTGGGGATTGTGGATTTAGTTTTGGGTTGGGGGAAAATTCAGGGGTTTCACTTATGGCTTATGTATCTGCTTTGTAATTTCTGACTGTAACACTTTCTCCAAATACACTTCTGTTTTTCTCCAATTCATTTGAGAGCTTCACTCTGTCAGCTCTTTAAACCCACGACAAATGCCATAAAGTATTTTCACCCAGAGAATACTCAACCTATCAAGGCCATTCCTTCCAAGAGGCAAAAAAGAGAAAAAGACCTGGAGACCATGTGCTTCCTTCCTTGCTAAAGCCCAGCTGTAAGCACAGGACTAACTCCACTGCTTTTCTTTCAATTTGTCTCTTGCCAGTTATTAGCAAAAGAGGATCATTCAAGAAAGAGTGAATTTTTGTTGGTTTGGGTTTGTTTTTTTCTTTAATTTTAGTCTTCAGAACCACCTGCACAGAAATCCCTCGAAACAAAACCATTTTTGAGGCTTCACTAAAATGATGGTGTGTCACAGCAATTGCTTTGCAAAACTTGGATACTTTTATGGTGCTTTTTATAAACATCCCATTCCTTTATGACATCCTTTTTCTTCCTTACTTGAAGACCCAAATCAAAAGAATCCCAATGTGTACCAAACATTTGATCTTTGAGAGTGTTTTGTTCTGTTTTTACAACTTTTAAGTTATCTCTTAATATCTAAGAGTAAACTCCTCTTCAAAAACCACAGTGCACTGTGGGACCGAGTCACCTTTGTTAATGTCATCAGGCTAATCTGGCCTAAAGGAGTCATGTAACAGTAGAAGATAGAACTAAATAAAAAATAATGATAAATGGGAGCTAAAAATGAACTGTCTGTTTTATCTCATTTCCAGAATATGTCAGACCCTATCTGAACTACTGTGTACAGTTCTGGAGCCCCCAGCACAGGAAGGACATGGAACTGTTGGAGAGGGTCCAGAGGAGGCCACTAAGATGCTCAGAGGGCTGCAGCAGCTCTGCTATGAGGACAGGTTGAGTGAGTTTGGGCTCTGCAGCCTGGAGAAGAGAAGGCTTCCAGGAGACCTTAGAGTAGCCTTCCAGTATCTGAAGGGGGCCCACAGGAAGGCTGGGGAGGGACTATTGACAAACTGTAATGCTAGGACAAGGGGCAATGGGTTTGAACTGGCAGAGGGGAGATTTAGACTGGATGTTAGGAGGAAGTTCTTTACAGTGAAGGTGGTGAGGCACTGGCACAGGTTGCCCAGGGAGGTTGTGGTTGCTCCCTCCCTGGAGATGTTCAAGAGCAGGTTGGAGGAGACCTTGAGTGACCTGTCCTAGTGGGAGGTGTTCCTGCCTATGGCAGGGGGTTGGAACTGGATGGTCTTTGAGGTCCCTTCCAACCTTACCATTCCATCATTCTATGATAATACAAAATATGTAACTCATGATATTCCTTCTGTGATCTCGAATATGTGAAAGAGTCATTTTCATCCTAAATCAACATGAAAAAAATCAGAATGTCTTCTGTGAGAAATTCTACATTTTGCTAATCTCAGCTTTCGTCTTACTTCAGCTAACAGGGGTCTTATTATAGGTTGCAAATCTGATAATCCAGTAAAATTTCAAATTAAAATACCTCACAATTTTTTTTTTCCAATAATACATATGACACTTTATTAAGCTTTCTTACTTAATGGTTAAATATAGATATGAAGGAAAAGTAATAATACTAAATTGTGTTCTGACTTGCAAGACTAATGCTCTAGAAATCAAATGGAGTACGTAATTGCTGTAGCAATCATAGTAGGTCTATTTTTTTCCAGCTACACTATACTAGCTGTTAGCTGTCAATCTTACACTGACTGAACTCCTTCAGGGGTTGACAGGTACTGATGAAGGAAAATGTGGTGCCAAACCCAAAAGTGATTCAACTCAGAACTGCAAGATTTAAAGAATCATTTAATACCAATAATTTTGCAGTGCATGTTCCTATATCATAGCCAAAACATGATTATTTTAGGTCAGAAATAACATCTTTGTCTTTGGAGAGCTGGGATGGATTGTCTACAGGAATGTAAGTATATAGAATTTAGACACACATTGAAGCAAACAAATTAAAAATAATAATCCTTTTCCTCATGAATGCCTAACAATGTTGGAAAATAACACACTGCATTAATAAAGCTGTAGACACTCAGACTGTACTAGATTCTATTCCAGTCATTGAGTGAGTGACCTGTGCTAAAGGGAGGTGGCCCTGCCTGCGGCAGGGGGTTGGGACTAGATGATCTTTGAGGTCCCTTCCAAACTTACCATTCTATGACTCTGTGATTCTATGAATGTTTGTCATTGGCTTCAATAAGGTGAAATCTCAACCCCCAAACTTGAATTCCCTGGTATTTTGATGACTTATGGGTAGAAGCATCAACTGAAACAAACTTGTTCTTTATCATTGAAAACAAACAAAAAAAAACCAACCAAACAAATATATATATATATATAAAATCAACCCAGATTTTTCAAAACCAGCCAATGGATATCATCATATAAGCAAGCACTCTACTCAACACATTCAGTTGATTTAAGTTCTCTTCTAAATAGTTATTATTTCATAAAACATCAACAATTCAAAGAGTGGTTGTAAAAATCAGTGTTATTTGAAATATTTGTCATTTGGCTCTGTCTTCTCCTGAAAAGCTGAACTGTCATATTAGTCATTACTCTGTCCTTCCTTTTTTTTTTTTTTCTTTTTGCAGTTGTAACTTTTGTTAAGGTTGACATTGATCAGCAGTGTTTAAAAAATTACAAAGGAAAAATAAACTTCTAAAGTTCGTTCCTTTTGCGTGACAGAATACCATAAGTGCTTTTTTACTTTTGAAAGGAACTTGCCATTCTAAATATAAACATGAATTAGCATGATGCATTTGCAGAAACTGCATTATAAAGAAAGTATGGAAGAAAAATGAAAAAAGAAAGAAGTTTGACACAAGAGGCAATGTTTCTTTCTAAAAAAGAAAATTATAGGGTAAGACAGAGAGAGTGCAGGCAATTGTCAAGCTCAAATCACATGGGAAAAATCTATATAGAGGGCTGCAGCAGCTCTACTATAAGGACAGGCTGAGAGAGTTGGGGCTCTGCAGCCTGGAGAAGAGAAGGTTTCCAGAACACCTTAGAGTAGCCTTCCAGGATCTGAAGGGGGCTACAGGAAGGCTGGGGAGAGACTATTGACAAGGTCTCGCAATGAGAGGACAAGGGGCAATGGGTTTGAACTGGCAGAGGGGAGATTCAGATTGGGTGTTAGGAGGAAGTTCTTTACAGCGAGGGTGGTGAGACACTGGCACAGATTGCCCAGGGAGGTTGTGGCTGCTCCCTCCCTGGAGCTGTTGAAGGCCAGGTTGGAGGAGGCCTTGAGTGAGCTGTCCTAGTGGGAGGTGTCCCTGCCTATGGCAGGAGGTTGGAACTGGATGATCTTTGAGGTCCCTTCCAACCTTACCATTCTATGATTCCATGAATTTACACACACTCCATCCCTCATCTATTCACCATAATTGAAAAAAAAAAAGATGAAAATCATCCTCCCAAATATCCTACTCTCCATCAATATTTATTCTTTACTGTGCCCATTAACTCTCCCAACTACTGTGCTTGCTATGCTCCCAAGTACTGTGCTTACTCTTCACGACTCACGTTGGGCGCCGCATGAATCTTGTTGCCAGGTGTACATCAAGCTTCTCTCTCAGTTCCCCTCTTCAATGGTATGGGGGGGAAAGCAAAATTAAATGTTGTGTGTCAAGATAAAGATAATGTAATAAAAAATAAAAGGGTTGCATGTGGAAGCAAAGAAAATCAAAAGTATACATCCCAGAAGCAGCCAGTGTCCCTGGAAGCAGAGTTTCAGTGGTTACTTTGGAAGACATACTAACAAATACCTCTCTCTCTTCCTCCTGTCTCTTAGCTTTTGTTACTCAACTGATGTCATATAGTATGGAGTGTCCCTTTGATTAGTTTGGGTCAGCTGTCCTGGTTATGCCCACTCTTCCCTGCCCCCAGCTCACCAGCCATTTAGGGGAGCAGTGGGGTAGAGAGTTGAAGTGGTGTCCTTCATACTGTGCAAGTGACCCTCAGCAGTGGCCAACACATTGATGTACCAGCAACATAATTCTGGGTATAAATACACACAACACTATGAGAGATGCTGTGGGGAAATTTAATTCAATCCCATCCAGACTCAACACATCCAGCTTGTGCCTATTGCTGCTTAGCTTCTCCTGTGACTTCTGAGAAAACCCTGGCTCCATCCTCACTGCATCCTCCCATTAAGTAGCTGTAGGAATAAGATCTCCCCTTAGGCTTCTCTCCTGACATAGTGTGGTTTAATAAAAGCCTGTATCATCTTCAGCCTTTTCTTCTCATCTTACCAACAGATCTACCTCGTGCTGAGTGATTTCACATGTTCTGAAGTGGCATGGAAAGCAAAGGCATACTTAAAAAGCTTAACTTTGTTCTACAGCAGAGTGTGAACATTGCGTGTGCTTATTTCAAGGGAACACCATAATACTCAGGTTGTTGGTAAGACAGCAAAATGCTTATTTATTTTGAAAACAAATGGTCCTATACATCCATGAATAGAGTGTGTTTGATTTGTTTAAGGTAAGATGCGAAGAAAATTCCTGGACCAGGACCCAAGTATCTCCATTGGCTTTAGCTTTGTTACAAAGAACTTTGGCCAAAGACAGATTTATATTTTTTTAATATTTATTGGTAGAAGAAAATCTCCATTGTCCTTCTTATCATTGAGATTCTACTCCCTGAAATAAAGCTTATTAGCAACTAAAGTTTGCAAAGATTTTTCCAAAGACATGTGCCTTCTCTGTCACCCTGAAAGCAGGGAGCAAATCTTCTGCGATGCCAGATGGCAGGGAGCAAGGCAGTGAAAGCAGGGGAAAGAGGCAGACACAATCAAGGACAAGAAATTGTCAGATTTTGCTGTGCTAGAGGAGGCAGAGATTGGCAATGCCACAACAGCAGCCAATAGCATGGGCACAGCTCTTCCCACAAATGAACAGCTATCTGTCATCCAGTCACACTTTCTTGCTCCCTTATTTCCACATAGTCAAAACAGGTGCCAGCCCTCATCCCTTCCTAACAGTCTGCAACAGGCAATGATTTTTGCAGGGAAAGAAGACATGAGAAAATCAGAGGTCTTATATCCTTGGGTAAAAGAAATACAAGTATCCAAGCAAATATATTCTTCAGGGCTATACAGCACAGATTCTGCATTTAACTTGAAACTTACATTTTGGGTTTGTTTGCTATTTAATAATAATGTGATATACAGAAACAGTGGCCTCTCTGATACCAAAAACATGTCCATTGCAAATATTTTTTTCTCTAATTTTCTGACTCTTAACTGATTTCAGTGAGTGCAGTAATAAAACACCACTTTAGCAGTGACAAATAAAACAACAGAAGATTGATATACTTTCCTCCAAACAGAAAAAGACAGATTGATTTTTTAATTGTTTTTTTCCAGCACAGGCTGAGAGAGTTGGGGTTCTGCGGTATGGAGAAGAGAAGGCTTCCAGGAGACCTTAGAGTAGCCTTCCAGGATCTAAAGAAGGCTACAGGAAGGCTGGGGAGGGACTATTGACAAGGTCTCACAATGAGAGGACAAGGGGCAATGGGTTTAAAATGGCAGAGGGGAAATTTGGACTGGATGTTAGGAGGAAGTTGTTTGCAGTGAGGGTGGTGAGACACTGGCACAGGTTGCCCAGGGAGGTTGTGGTTGCTCCCTCCCTGGAGGTGTTCAAGGGCAGGTTGGAGGAGGCCTTGAGCGACCTGTATTAGTGGGAGGTGTCCCTGCCTATGACAGGGGGTTGGAAGTAGATGATCCTTGAGGTCCCTTTCAACCTTACCATTCTATGACCCCTAAGCAGAATGTTGACAGCATTTGACCCTGCGTAGTTTGTAGAAGATGAAATCCTGATTTTGCATGGCTAGAGCAGATCAGTAACGTTCTTCATTAGTTTACTGGTGCCTCCTCCAATTTGAAATGGTGCCCAACTGTATCGAGTCCCCAGAACTATTTGTTCAAACTGGCAGAGATTTTGTCTGAGAACAGTAATGTAGGAACTAAGACTTGTCCCTGTGAAAAGGTGGTGGGACCAAGTGAAATACTTTTACACTGATGTATGCAGCATGGGAAACAAAGACAAGAGCATTGAGTGCACTCTTGGTAAGTTTGCAGATGACACTAAGTTGGTCCAGGAGTATTGATCTGCTTGAGGATAGGAGGGCTCTACAGTGAGACCTGGGCAGACTAAATCAGTCGGCTAAGGTCAGTTGTATGAGGTTTAACACGGCAGGTTTAACTGGGTCCTGCACCTGGGTCACAACAACCCCATGTAGTGATACAGGCTGAGGGGACAGCGGCTGGAAAGCTGCAGAAAAAGACCTGGGGGAGTGACAGTCAACTAAACATGAGCCAGCAGTGCGCTCAGGTGGCCAAGAAGACCAAAGCTATCCTGGCCTGTATCAGGAATAGTGTGACAAGTAGGACTGTTGAAGCAAATGTGCTGAGGCCAGTGTACTGTGTTGAGTTCTAGAGACCTCGCTACAAGAAAGACATGTAAGTCTTGGAGAGGGTCCAGAGAAGGGCAATGAAGCTGGTGAAGAATCTTGAGAACAGATCTTAAGAGGAGTGACTGAAGGCACTGGGGGTGTTTAGTCTGAAGAAAAGGAGACTGTAAGGAGACCTTATTGTTCTGTACAGTTACCTGAAAGGAGGTTGTAGCAAGGTAAGTGTTTCTTCTTCCTGGTAGCAAGTGACAAGAGAGGAAAAGGCCTCAAGTTGTACCAGAGAAGGTTTAGATTGGATATCAGAAGAACCTTCTTCATTTGAGGGGTTATGAAACACTGGAATAGGCTCCCCAGGGGGATGGTTGAGCTGTCATCCCTGGAGGTGTTCAAAAGACACATTGATGTGGTACTAGAGGACATGGTTTAGCACTAGACTTGATAGGGTTAGATAAGGGTTGGTTTTGATGATCTTAAAGATCTTTTCCAACTGAAGAAATTCTAGGATTCTATGATTCTAATCTGATGCTGTTTATAAATATGCTGCTAATTCTGGCTAACTATAATTCATAAAACATCCCTCACACAAGTGACTTTGGAACTCTGCTTTTATTTCCTGCTTGGGAAAAATGGAAGATCTTCTCTTTCACTCTTTTCCTTGTTGCCAGAAGCAGTGAGTATAAGAAGTACTTATTCCTGTCTGAGAGTTTATGTCAACAAAAGAACTAGAAAAGAAAAAAGGGTTTCACAGTAAGCTGGACTGACAAAGCAGATATGAGGAGCAAACAAAGCATAAACTGTTGGAGTCAAAGACAAAACAAATGTTGCAACGAACAGGGGCATTTAGAACATTCTTTTCCAGAGATCAGGAGGATCTGAAGCTGTAGCTCCAGACAACCAAAAGCAGTGTTCTGCAGATGATGAAAAGACAGGAAAAGCACATTACCAAATAAAAGAGTGTGTTAGTGACACTGCAGTTGCGTGACAGTAGGCTTCAGGAGGTAATACACCCACAAGCAGAGATGGAGCCAAATTATTTTTTCTTATACTTTCATCTGATAAGTTTTTATTCCTGGTTATACATTTTGAGTTTCAGATTTTGAGACTATCAGCACTGAGCATTCACAGTTCTTTCCTCATTGATCAGCTTTCTAAATGTTGAGTTTCAGATAGCTTGTTGACATTCTGCTCAGGAGAGAAAGAAAAAAGAGAAATAAGCCAGAGGAAACAGCTGTGAGGAGAAATCTAAACAGCATTACTGGAGATGCATTTCTTTATTTTCTCTTAAAATTATTTTGGAACCAATGTGCCTACAAAAAAAAAAATAATAGATAGAGTGAGAGATAAAATATTATTTTACCCTTTTCTTCAGGGGAGAATAGATGAAAATTACATTTTCCAACCAGTTGAGCTTTGAGGAAAGAGCACAGAATGTATGCTTTGTTTTGGGCTTCCTTTTTGTTTAATTGGTGTTTGTGAGCTTCTTGGTTTTGTTTTGGGAGATTTTGTTTGGCTGTGTTTGATTGTTGTTATTTTTACCTTATTGCTACACAGCACTAGGAGTAATATCATGCCATGAGACCTAGGCCGTTATGAGCTGGTATTTAGTGATGCTCTGCAACTTTAAGATTGCTCTGCTTTTGCAACCAGAATAAAAAAAATGTTATTATGTTCACACTACTTACAATGGAAAACCAAGACAAAATAAGTACATAAACAGAACTACCAGTCAATCATGCCTCTTTTTTTCATTCATCTAACATTTGACTGGAGGAAATCAGCATAATAGAGCTGGCAAGGGAAATATGTATTTCTACCTGTCTTGCACACAAACACAATTTTATGTTTTCAACAATGTCAAAAATCCTTTCCAGAGTGTAACTCCACTTCTGAGTTACTTGTTTTAATATGTGGTTTTGGGACTCGTTTGTACCTAATCTGTTAGAGTGGGTCCAGAGGAGGCCACCAAGATGCTCAGAGGGCTGCAGCAGCTCTACTATGAGGACAGACTGAGAGAGTTGGGGCTCTTCAGCCTGCAGAAGAGAAGGCTTCCAGGAGACCTTGGAGTAACCTTCCAGGATCTGAAGGGTGCTACAGGAAGACTGGGAAGGAACTATTTAGAAGGACTTGCAATGCCAGGACAAGGGTTTGAACTGGCAGAGGGGAGATTGAAAGTGGATGTTAGGAGAAAGTTGTTTGCATTGAGGCTGGTGAGACACTGGAACAGGTTGCCCAGGGAGGTTGTAGCAGCTCCCTCCCTGGAGGTGTTCAAGGGCAGGTTAGATGAGACCTTGAGTGACCTGTGCTAGTGGGAGGTGTCCCTGCCTATGGCAGGGTCTTGGAAGTAGATGATCCTTGAGGTCCCTTCCAACCTTACCATTCTATGGTTCTATAATCTAGGTTCCTCTTCAGAATGTGTTTCAAAAGGGGGAATGAGACTGGAAAAAGTGTTGACTCATAGCAACAGTGGAAAAGGAGATGCTGTAACTTAGTCATTCAACTTTCAAAATAAGGGTTTGATTTAAGATTTTTAGACTTCCCACTTCAAAATATGACCCCATCTGTCCTGAGAGTCTGCCAAATGCAGAACTGAAATAGATGGCCATTTAAAAATTACAAGTCTAAAGGTCTTTAGGGCTACCAAGAAAACCTTTGTTCTCATTATAGAGAGAAACTATCCATAGACAGCCAACCGAGTGCTGGGCTGCAGCAAGAGCAGTGTGGGCAGCAGGGCAAGGGAGGGGATTCTGTCCCTTTGCTCAACTCTTGTCAGATCCCACCTGGAGTCCTGTATACATTTTTGGAGCCCCCAGCACAGGAAGGACATTGGACTGTTAGAACAGGTCCAGAGGAGGCCACGAAGATGCTGAGAGGGCTGTAGCAGCTCTGCTGTGAGGACAGGCTGAGAGAATTTGGGGTCCAGAACTGCACACAGTAATAATAATATAAAAACTGTATATCAATGTAGACATGGTTAAAACACTTGTCAGTGCAATCAGACAACGCTTTCTCAGTTTTACCTCCCTTTCCCTGTTGCTGTAATATTGTCAGCCAGCTGCCTTTCAGGCAAATGTTATTCACAGTCTTAATCAGGAAATAAGAAATTCACTGCAGAAAGTTGTTATGCCAATACTTCGTTTCTCTTCCTTTCCTCCATGTCCTTTGGTTTTTATTTTTTCATCCGAATAGTTTTTCTCTGTATTTCAACAAAGATAGCAGCCATGACTTTGATCTAAACTTGATTTGATTCACAGATTACTCCTACAAAGTTAAAAAAGCATGCACAATGTGCATACACTTATATTGACAGGGAAGAGCTATAGCAAAGCAACATAACTCCTTTTAGGCTTCTGCATTCTGAATCTGTGCTTGGCAAAATAGAACTAACTTACAGTCTGTATAAACCATTTTATTTCACACAGCATGTCACATCCTCAGCTCAACTGTCTTTCCTGACTTTGTTTTGTTGTTCCATTGGTATATAGTAGAGACCACTTTAATTTCACAGTAAATAGCAATATGCTACAAGCTCAATCAAATTACTAGCTCTCATAAAAGAAACTATAAATGGCATCTGTCTTTATGTATCCCAATACATTAGTAAAAATGCAAACTGAGAACAGTCAATGTAAAAAATTTCCATTGCAGAGAAATCATGATATTGTCATCTAAAGAAAGTAAATACTAGGAATTGTTTGCACCTTAACTGCCTCACTATTTACATAAATATCTATTGCATAACTTTAGCAATATTTTGAATGCATTTCCAGGCTTAACAGAGCAGTCTATTCTGCCTTCTGTGCAGCTAATAATATGACCTCTGTTATAGTTGTTCCTTCTACTTTCTGGTTTAGACTTCTTTAAGATGCTTTCAAAATGGACAGTTCATTGAATGAGTCATAATGTAAATCTAGGTTTGATGAGACAGACTGTAAGTTGGAATTTATGCTAACTGGGTTTCCAAAATTTCTGTCTGGATACTTGCTCATGTTATATGCTGATTGTGGTGAATTAGAAACCTTCCTCCCCTGCTATATGAAATTTCCCAGACTAACTCAGATGGTTTGGAAGTAAGATGAAGCTATATTTATAGCATGGAAAAAGTATACAGGAAGGCTGGGGAGGGACTATTGACAAGGTCTTGCAGTGACAGGACAAGGGGCAATGGGTTTGAACTGGCAGAGGGGAGATTTAGACTGGATGTTAGGAGGAAGTTGTTTGCAGTGAGGGTGGTGAGACACTGGCACAGGTTGCCCAGGGAGGTTGTGGCTGCTCCCTCCCGGGAGCTGTTCAAGGCCAGGTTGGAGGAGGCCTTGAGTGAGCTGTGCTAGTGGGAGGTGTCCCTGCCTATGGCAGGGGGTTGGAACTAGCTGATCCTTGAGGTCCCTTCCAACCTTTCCATTCTATGATTCTATGATTCTATATACACAATATATAGAAGTATTTGCAATTATATGCAAGTTAGAAATAATAGAGAAATCCAAATTCCCTGTCAGACAAAGCAAAGCTACCCAGAAGGGCTCAAAGTTACTCTCTCTCTGCTCCTTCCCCTCACCTCCCCTTATGTCACATGGACAAACATAAACAAATCAAAGTAGAAAGCAGCAGCAGCAGCCAGCAAAAGCTTACATGTTATCTGCCGAGATAAGGTGTGTTATTTTCTTCACACAAGTTGCTCCACCAACGTCAGTGAGCATGTTTTCACACATGATATAACAAAAAGTGTATCACACATTATCATAAGCAGATTTTGAAGAGTTAGAACTGATTTGAGGTGCTTCAACACTAAGGCACATCTGAACCAACTGACATAGTTATCAGGCCACCGAAAATGGAGAATTAGACTCATAATACATTTGACCTTGAGCCTTTAAAATCCTTCTACCAGTTTGGAAAGAGGTAAGAAATAGGAAAGGAAGAAAGAAAGAAGCCAATTATGCATTTAAAATGCAACTTTTCACAGGAACAAGAGCAGTCATGCCAAAATTTTACAGGACTTTGCCTCTTCTGTAGAAAAAGAGTAAATATCTATCATATCTTTTGTCCCCAGGTTATATGTTACAGGAGAACCAGACACAACAAATAGATGAAATAACAATCCTAGAGAAGGCTCATAAATACAGTGAATTGTTCATTTTGGCTACAGTAGTTTGAGTATGTAAGTACTACATTAGACCAAGTTCTTTACATTCTAGCCACCCTCAAAATAATGAAAAGTGGATTTTTCTATCCCTGTCCTGCTGCATAGAGTTAGTCCTTTCCATTTAACCATGTATTAAGAAATTAGTATGAATAGTATTAATTTTCAAAGTAAAGAACCTAATGCCTGAGGGGAAGCCATCTGCATCCTGACAATATTTGAGCAATTAATATTAAATTATCTGCACACATCACAAATTAATGTTTTGACCTTCTACTGATGTGAGGAATCAGAGCATAATAGTGAACAGAGTTGATCTGTATTTGCTGTCTTCTGAACATTTGAAACAGTTGCTCCTACTAAATTGAATAAACCCTGTCACACCATTCACATGCAGACAGACCTCAGGAAATATTTCTCTGATGGACACCCAGCTTTCAACGTAATGTGAACTCATTGAAGAAAGTTAGTCTACGGCCTAATAACTTTAAGAGAATCACAGAATGTCAGAGGCTGGAAGGGACCTCAAAAGCTCATCCAGTCCAACCCTCCTGCCAGAGCATCTCTACCAGATCACACAGGAACACGTCCAGATGGGTCTTGAATATCTCCAGAGGGCGAGACTCCACGACCACCTCAAGTAGCCTGTTCCAGTGTTCCATCACCCTCACAGTGAAAAAAAATTCTTCCTCATGTTTACATGAAACTTCTTATGTCTCAATTTCCACCCGTTGCCCCTTGTCCTGTCACTGGACAGCACCAAGAAGAGCCTGGCTCCATCCTGTTGGCACTCACCCTTTACATATTTATAAACATTATACAAGTCACCTCTTAGTCTCCTCCAAACTAACGACCCCCACCTCCCTCAGTCCTTCCTCGTAAGGAAGATGTTCCACTCCCTTAATCATTGTTGTGGCTCTGTGCTGGACTCTTTCAAGCAGCTCCCCATCCTTCTTGAACTGAGGGGCCCAGAACTGGGCACAATATTCCAGACGTGGCCTCACCAGGGCAGAGGAGAGGGGGAGGAGAACCTCTCTTGACCTACAAACCTTCTAACATAGCACAGAATGGCATTGGCCTTCTTGGCCACAAGAGCACATTGCTGAATCATTGTCAACATTTTCTGCTATTTGAAACAAAATCTTTAGATACATACCCTCTGATAACTATCCTGCGTATATTAGATATATATAAGCTGGTAACTTTTGGGTATATATAAGCTGATAACTATTAGGTTTATATAAGCTGATAACTATTCAGTGGACATGAAATTCTAATCCAAATTACCTGGTTTGCTGTGAATCAGGTGTTATGATCATGCCATCACTGACATGTCCCACTGATCAAGTGCCACTTAGGCCTCATGTTTCAAAAAAAATCATGGACACCTGCACTGATCTGAGCCCTCACAATTACACAGACAAGTACCATGCAACACAGAGTACAGAGTGAGAAGACTACCAGAATACAGATCCCTTATTTTTATGAACACTTACCATCACAGTTTGCTCAGACATGAGACAGAAAAGACTTCTTTTCTAAATTATCTACATCTTATTCCTTTGCAATGGAGTCCTTGGTTTTCAGTAAGAGTATCATTAATGTCTAACACATCAATCTGGGAACACAATTAAACTCAACAGCCTAAAGGACTGACATGCTGGAGATTGTGAAGAAGTATACACTGCAATTTGTCTAGCACATCCTGTATTTTATGGATCTTTATATACATATATATATAGAGAGAGAGAGAAGTGGATTATTATTTTCTGATTGGATGGTTATTATGTTATTATTGGATTATTATTATATGGTTTTATATATTCACACAGTACTCCAGATGGGGTCTGAGGAGAGCAGAGCCAAGGGGCACAATCCCCTCCCTTGCCCTGCTGCCCACACTGCTCTTGCTGCAGCCCAGCACACAGTTGCTGTCTGGGCTGCATGCGCACACTGCAGGCTCATGTTGAGCTTTTCATCAACCTGGATTTCCAAGAACAGAACCTACATTAACAATTATATTAATAATATTAACATTAATGCCTCTATCTGCCATTGTTCTGTGACTAGGAAGACTCTTGCTGCAGAGCCCACAATGCTGTCTCCCTGCAATTGGATACATGACAGCTTTACAAGGTTCCCCTTTCATTTCATAGAACAGGAAAATACTTCTTTAGTAATCACAGCCAGTATCATGCTCTGGCAGACAACCAGGTCATGTAGTGCTGCTTAGAAACGCAACAAGCTTCACATCAGATAGGTTGTTTGTCCCAGTGCTTTAATGGAACAGCATTTTCAGCACATAACANTGCTGAATCATTGTCAACATTTTCTGCTATTTGAAACAAAATCTTTAGATACATACCCTCTGATAACTATCCTGCGTATATTAGATATATATAAGCTGGTAACTTTTGGGTATATATAAGCTGATAACTATTAGGTTTATATAAGCTGATAACTATTCAGTGGACATGAAATTCTAATCCAAATTACCTGGTTTGCTGTGAATCAGGTGTTATGATCATGCCATCACTGACATGTCCCACTGATCAAGTGCCACTTAGGCCTCATGTTTCAAAAAAAATCATGGACACCTGCACTGATCTGAGCCCTCACAATTACACAGACAAGTACCATGCAACACAGAGTACAGAGTGAGAAGACTACCAGAATACAGATCCCTTATTTTTATGAACACTTACCATCACAGTTTGCTCAGACATGAGACAGAAAAGACTTCTTTTCTAAATTATCTACATCTTATTCCTTTGCAATGGAGTCCTTGGTTTTCAGTAAGAGTATCATTAATGTCTAACACATCAATCTGGGAACACAATTAAACTCAACAGCCTAAAGGACTGACATGCTGGAGATTGTGAAGAAGTATACACTGCAATTTGTCTAGCACATCCTGTATTTTATGGATCTTTATATACATATATATATAGAGAGAGAGAGAAGTGGATTATTATTTTCTGATTGGATGGTTATTATGTTATTATTGGATTATTATTATATGGTTTTATATATTCACACAGTACTCCAGATGGGGTCTGAGGAGAGCAGAGCCAAGGGGCACAATCCCCTCCCTTGCCCTGCTGCCCACACTGCTCTTGCTGCAGCCCAGCACACAGTTGCTGTCTGGGCTGCATGCGCACACTGCAGGCTCATGTTGAGCTTTTCATCAACCTGGATTTCCAAGAACAGAACCTACATTAACAATTATATTAATAATATTAACATTAATGCCTCTATCTGCCATTGTTCTGTGACTAGGAAGACTCTTGCTGCAGAGCCCACAATGCTGTCTCCCTGCAATTGGATACATGACAGCTTTACAAGGTTCCCCTTTCATTTCATAGAACAGGAAAATACTTCTTTAGTAATCACAGCCAGTATCATGCTCTGGCAGACAACCAGGTCATGTAGTGCTGCTTAGAAACGCAACAAGCTTCACATCAGATAGGTTGTTTGTCCCAGTGCTTTAATGGAACAGCATTTTCAGCACATAACAGAACTACTTAGAAGCTCCAAAATGATGAACCATAATAGGTGGGGGAAACATAAAAGATTCATTCTTGGGATAAAAGTCATGATAAAGCTAACCAGCTACAAACTTCTGTTCCTTCTGTCAGGAACAAGCAACACATCTCACAGTGCTACCAACTTTGTGAACAATTACTTTATGATTGACACTCACCAGCGGAATACAAGTCAGGTATGACAGCATCACTCTGATTCAAGAAGAATTTCCACAAAGATGATTTTCTCTTCATATGCTTCAGGATTTGGTACCACTTAAACAGCCTTGGCAAAACACCAAACTGTGTTTCACAATGTGCTCATAGGTATGCATGTCACTAGTGCAAGCAGTTGTTAAAATTGGGGTGATGAGAGGAAGAAATTAAAAACTGGTCTTAAAGTAAGGTTCAGTTCTAACAAGGGCTCAGTGAAGTTACTGATTTAAGGCACTGACATGCACCAACACCAATCCCTTCCTCCCATCACTTCTCTGTCATGGCATCCTCTCCCACTGGAGACTAGACACTAGAATCACTGAGCAACTCTGCTGCAAATGTCAGATCAAGAAGTGATCTAGATAAGGAAAAAAACAATCAACATTTGCCCACTGTTTCCTTCTTAATGTTCAGAAGAATCTGTCCTCAAGTTGCTTCATACCACAGGTTCATCTGTGCCAGCACAACAGAAGTGTCAAAGGGGTGCAGGCTGATCTGTGCCAGCACAACAGAAGTGTCAAAGGGGCGCACAAGCAAGAAGTGGAGGAACAGAAGTAGCACCTTAAGTTGGTATTTCAACCAGAGCTAAAATAAAGCCAGACACAGTGATCAATATAAGAAATGAAATCCAGTTTCCTAGAACATTGACTTCTTATCCACTTTCAGTATCATGTTTCTTAAAAATACTCAGTGTGCTGTCATCTGGGCCTGAGCTTTAGCCATAAATATCCACTATAATCAGAAGCCTTTGTTCATTCACGTCATGTCATCAATACTTTTACCACCCTGAAGTCAGATATCTCAGAATAGATTCACATGGTCAGAAATCCTAACACGCTGCAACAGGTTCGTTATGTTTATTTCACCAAACCTAAATATATTTCAGACAGCTTCAATTTCTCCAGAGAATAGTTTTCTTCTGAGCTTGGAAGGTAAACTTAAATATACTAAAAGCTTTGCCTTCAGCAAAAATGCTTTCAGAACAGGAATACTCATCATTCAAACAAATGATAATGGTTTTCTCCATCAACTTGTTCATTTACCCATGCCACTTATATTTATTGGTGCATTTCTCTTTCTAAGCAAGGTTGACTAGAAATCTAAATTCTAATTAACATTTTTCGTATGTCTATGCTCTGATTAAAACTGAATAGCAACAGAGAAATTTGCACTGATCATACAAAACTAAGGTGTAATTGCTCTACAGTGATTAGGAATGGGTTTTAATTTGGGTTTCTTGGACAATTGTTACATCTACTCAATAAAAGAAGTCTTCAGACTGAAAAGGGAATTCCTTTTGAAATGTTTTGATCTGGTAAGAATGTAATAAAACTTAGCATGGTGCTGAGTGTCATTCACTGCACTAAATTCCATAGAATATGTCATATTTCTCTCTCTTTTTTTTTTTTTAGCAGAAATACTTGTTATTTCTCATCAGAAGCCAGAAGAAGGTCTATATCTCTTATCCTGACCTTTGCTATATCTGGGTGGGGTTTCTATTAATACAGCTGTGCATAGCAGTTGCAAGAGCAATTGGTTTTCTGAGGTATATGCACTCAATGGCTCAAAGAAGTGCTGGTTATCAATGCAACACTTTATTGTTCAAAGGAATTTAAATTCAAGGAGTGAAGGTAATCTGTTGAGCCCATCTTTACTTAACAGCAAAGGAGTGCCATCCATCCAAGGTTTTATAGAATCATAGAATGGTAAGGTTGGAAGGGACCTCAAGGATCATCTAGTTCCAACCCCCTGCCATAGGAGGGGACACCCCCCATAATAAAACCTCCT
>VWZE01014980.1:177249-227068 GCA_013396675.1 Eubucco bourcierii
TCTCCAGGCTGCAGAGCCCCAACTCTCTCAGCCTGTCCTTAGAGCAGAGCTGCTGCAGCCCTCTGATCATCTTGGTGGCTTCCACTGGACCCACTCCAGCACTTCCATGTCCTTCCTGTGCTGGCGGTTCCAGAACTGCACACAGGACTTCAGGTGGGGTCTGAGGAGAGCAGAGCAAAGGGGCAGAATCCCCTCCCTTGCCCTGCTACCCACACTGCTCTTGCTGCAGCCCAGCACTCGGTTGCTGTCTGCGCTGCATGCACAACTCATGTTGAGCTTTTCATCACCCCAGACTCCCAGGTCCTTTTCCTCAGGGCTGCTCTCCAACCACTCACCACCGAGCCTGGAGTTGTGCTTGGGATTCCCTAATGGCATTCACAGAGGAGAGACATGATAAAAAGGTTAAAAGATCACCATCGTTGCCAGCTACCCGGAGGCACAAAAGGCACACCTGAAAACCAAGCACATGGCTGCTAGATGAAAACAGCCTGTGAGACTCGATGAATGAGATCCTTCATTGTTGATGACCTTTGTCCTTTCTGCTATTGCAGTCAATTCTACCCAGACTACTTAGACAAACATTCTGTTACTTGTAAGCATAAAGAAATTCATATGAAAGTATGAGAAAGTGTCTGCAATTCTGCAAAAAACAAAACAGTCATGAGTGAATAAGCCCAGTCCTGTTTAAAATAAAAGCTTCCCCTGCTACACAGCATGCAGTGAGCTTTGTTACGCCAGCTATAATGTTGCTCTGACTGTCAAGCACCTACAGCTATTGGAATTGTATTACATAGGGTGTAGCAGCAAGTATTTGAAGAAAGTCAGCAACCAGCATGGATCTCATGAGTAGAATTAATTATATTTCTCTCCTTGGCTAATATTTCTGTTATCATTGATTTGCACTCAAATAGTTGAAAATTTATAAAGCGACAATGCAATTTTATTATCGTATTATTTATTAGGGTTTTGTTTGGTTTTGTTAGGTTCTTTAGTAGCAAGCATTTGAAGAGAGTCAGCAATGAGCATGGATCTCATCTGTAGAATTAATTATATTTTTTCTCTCCTTGGCTAATATTTGTGTTATCGATTTGTACTCAATCTGTTATTGATTTGTACTCAAAGCTGGGATTGTTTAGCCTGGAGAAGGGAAGGCTCAGGGGGTCCTTCTTGCTGTCTACAACTGCCTGAAGGGTGCTTGTAGCCAGGGGGTGGTTACCTTCTTCTCTCAGGCAAACAGCACCAGAACAAGAGGACACAGTCTCAAGCTGTGCCAGGGGAAGTTTAGGCTGGAGGTGAGGAGAAAGTTCTTGACTGAGAGAGTCACTGACTGCTGGAATGGGCTGCCCAGGGAGGTGGTGGAGTCAGCGTCCCTGGAGGTGTTCAAGGCAGGTTTGGATGTGGCACTTGGTGCCATGGTCTGGTCTTGAGGTCTGTAGTGATAGGTTGGACTTGATGAGCTTTCAGGTCTCTTCCAACCCTGGTGATACTGTGAGACTGTGACACTGTGAAATAGTTGAAAAATTATAAAGTGATGATATAATTTTATTAGCTTATTATTTATAAAAAGGGGGTTTTGTTTGTTTGTTTTTCTTAGATTCTGTTTCCACAGTTGCAAGCATATATTTCCAACAGAAAACCTCTGTCCTTCTCTACAAGCAGTAACAGTCTTCATAGGTCAAACTATAAAACACTTGACTTAAATTGGCTATAGAGTCAAAGGACACTTGAAGCAAACAAATAAAAGTGCCTTCCTCTTTATATCTTAAATGTAATGATAGCACATGGCATTTCCCTGTACAGTCTTCTTTTTTTAATTTTTTTTTTTGACAGTTCTTCATTTTAAGTATGAAAGAGGCAGCAAGTGCCATTAAAAGTTCTAAAGCGTTTTTTAAAAGCAGATAAGGGTGAAAACAAACTCTACCCATTACTCACATCTCTTGTTACTAAGTTCAGGGTAACTTGAATGTGACGTATTTGACAGAAGCATATAGATTAAAGATGCAGCTGAAGTAATGTACATGAGCTAAGAAGAAAAACTGGTGAAAAATCCAATAGTACAGCTGTATGCTTGCAACATTAATCTGAAGTGCCTTCAGAAAGCAATCTTAACTCTTCAACCCCCAAAATATTCATAGCCATCAAAAATAAACAAATGGATGAACTTTTGGGTTAAAAAATAACCCAGTATGATACATACCCAAATATATGGTAATAAATCGGATTTCCTTGGATAGACAGAAGGGGAAAAACTCCTTCCAGTATTTGTCATATTCAGAAATTACTTTAAGGTTGGTTCATCACACTAAAATAGGTTAAGGTATTGTTCATTGTTTCAGTTCAGAATAAAATAATAAATACATAAAATAAAGCAGCTCATACATTTTCCATTGGAACTTCTATAGGCCCAAGAGCGATGAGCCGACTGGCACTTCAGCGTGAAGGCTTCGTGCTGCTTGTTATGCAGAAAGGCTGCTGAAACGCTTTTGTCAGAGGCAGCCATAAGCTGCCAAACAAAGATTAGCAATCATGGCAAAATGTTACATATCCCAAAAGTCAAGGACGTTGTGACTTTTTTGACAAATGGGACTTATTTCAGTTTTAGATGACACTGGAGCACTGAGAAGTTTTAATCTTTGGTTGCATCTTAGCATAGAAAAAGAGCAGGGAGTTTCTTTATCTTATTATAATGAACCTCTATTCATAATTCATCATTTTTAATATTTTAATAGATTACATGCTTTAGAGCCTATCCAAGCAAACTGGAAAACCACAGGGTATAGAAGCATCCTCAGTGCAACACAACAGTAGCAAATAAGATTTCATAGTTCCCTGAGCAATGAAGTCTTGCCTCAGTAAAATTTCATGTACCCTTTACCCTCACACATAAGGGAATTTGTATCAAAAAGCTATTCATGACATACTCAGAGACTCTGTACCAGCTTACCTTCAGTTTTCTCTCTGGAACTTCCAAATGTTTAAAGCTATGTGAAAGTGTAAAAACTTCTCAGAAAGGAATAAAAAGGTTTTGGTCTAAAGAAGTCTTCAGGCAGTAACAAGAAACTGCATCACTGTAATGAAATCCCAAGTCACTAAGTAAATAAAATGAACAACTCTAATTTAATTTATTTAGGAAAACAACCATTGCTTAGAAATGTACTGATTCATTGAGGTGAGCATAGCTCCACGGGCTTGCAAAGCAGATTGCCAAGGATAGGCTTTCCAGCCTTAGAAAAGCTAAAGGAGCCATGACATCACCAACAGTGTGGTCGTTTTATTTTCATCTTCTGTATCTTCTGTAGAGATGATGGTAGAGGTTCAAAGTTTGCAGCCAGACCTAACATTTCAGCTTATTAGGTTTTTACTTCAGTGAAGGTACCAGCACATGCTGTAGCTCACCACTCTTATTATAGGAATGGTAACATCTGGTAGATTTGCACTCAGATGATTTGAGAAGATCGTCCTACCTAGTATCTAACCTCACCTGAAAAATGCCTTATCAAATGATACTGATTATAAAGCACTCTCTGTAGATGTGGAGAAAGTCACAGAAGGTGTCTGGATATTTAACACCCTGATGACAAAGCTACAGGCTGTTCTGGGTTTTAAAAGTGTTTCAGTTCTATCCTAATTCAGGACTTTGCAGCTGTTTTCTAAGAACTTCTCTGTGATCTCTCACTTTCTTTATTCGCTCAGCTTTTATCTGTACAGAATAGGATCTTTAGAAGACTTTCATCACAAAGTCCCCTTCAGTATTTCTGTTCCTATTTGCAGTGGGAAACTCTCAGTTATGTTGCTCCTGAGTGGATAAGTTTAAAGAAAGAAGGTACAAAGTGAAGGGGGGGGGGGGGGAAGAGCTTGTTATTAAACTGCAAAAGAAAAAGTTGTAGCTGGCAGTTCTTTGACTTTTATTAAGGTGGTAGATTCTAAATAAAAGAGCTTTCTGGTTTTCCTTATTTAATGCTTTGCATTAATCCATATGCCATAAAATCATAGAATCATAGAATGGTGAAGTTGGAAGGGACCTCAAAGATCATCTAATTACAACCCCCTACCATAGGCAAGGACACCTCCCACTAGCACAGGTCACTCAAGGCCTCCTCCAGCCTGCCCTTGAATACCTCCAGGGAGGGAGCATCCACAACCTCCCTGGGCAACCTGTGCCAGTGCCTCACCACTCTCACTGTAAAGAACTTCCATTTAAAATGCCATTGTTCTATTAATTGTTATTATTTTTAAATGGGGTTTAGTGTTTATTCTGATGAGAAACTGAAGACATGTAAAGCATTCACATTATGTGACAGGTGTCAAAAACATGCACCAGCATAGATGCTAGTTCCAGGAACTCACCTGAGAAATGACCCTCACGACTGGTGCAGTTATGAAGGAGATATGTTTTATTACAGTGCTGGGTCCAAAGGGGATCACTCTGCCAGTCTTGCACACTCCATGCTGGCATAAGCCACAGTTTATGTTTGAAGAGCACACACATTCATAAGAAGAGGTAGGGCTATTGCAATTATTTCTTGGAGTTCATTAACATAGGTATTTTCCACTCCCTTGGTGGTCTTGGGTGGTCATCTGCTGTGCTGGTTTGAGGCTAATTGGAACATTTTAATGAAGAAAATTATATTACAGGCTGTGAAAAGCAAACAATGGTGATGTCTGCTTCACTCATAGGCTTGCTGAGACAGATAAGAAAAAGAGCACAAACATAAATAAGACACAGAGACACAAAGAGTCTCTTGGTCTCTCTGGGAGACAGTGTGTCTGCTGGTCTCTCTGCTGAGTAACCTCACTAACCACTCTGCTTCTAAGCCCCCTGGCCAATCCTCCAGACTCACCTTGCACATAAGCCAGACCCTGGGGTAAGGTAGAGGGGTGGGGAGAAGGTGGAAGGGTGGTTGGGAGCCCCTCCTGGGGACTCTGATTTCTGGGAGGGGAGTTGTGTTTCTGTATTCCCTTTAACTTGTCTATGTCTGTAACTATTCCTGTCTGTTGTGTATATCTCTGCTTGTACATTGTGCTGAGCTGTAAGCAGAGCTTCATCCCTTAACTTCCAGCTGGCTGAGTCTAGTCTGGGGGATTTTTACATTGTGGGGGAGTGGTGAACTTCCAAACCATCGCATCTAGGATGAAGGCCAGCAATCGTCCTCACAGGGTTTCACCTTTGATCAACATGCCTCCCTTAATCGCTTTATTGGTCTGAAGTCAGCATATCTCTGCTTCTCCTTTATCTCCTTCTTGCTTTCCTTAGTCAAAAGAATGCAGACTTGGGCCTTTTCAAGATTGCATATCACAGATCTCCAACTAGTAGCTACAAACAAACACTTCTGCAAAGGTTGGTATTTTTGGTTTGCTACAGACCTCTTCAAAAACATGCATCTGATCTGTAAGGCCCTTTACCAGCACTCCCTGATACTATTTTCAGCAGAATGGAAAATCAAGGGGGTTTTGATTCACACAAAGATGCAAGATAACCACACCATGGCAGAACTAAACTGCATTATTCTTCCATATTAGCAGTTGAGGTCTTTGGAAAATACATCTGCTAATTTGTAACTTTCATGCAGCATTTTTTTTCTTGTGAACACTTCAAAAAGTACAGCAAAATTATTTAATTTACCCAAATTAGATAAAGTGAGAGAACAGGCTGGAAAGATGATTAGAGGAATGAGAATATGTAGTAGGTATCTGTTAGAATGGTTTATCACCTATACATCTGTAAGCTTGTTGGACCAACGTTAAGAACTTGAAGAAATTAAAGGTAAGGGAACAATTTAGCGTTGCTTAGAAGTTTCCTAAACCTCAGGAGGTTTATTTTTATGTTTCAGTAGATTAAATGGAGCAAGAAAATCAAATGTTTTTTGAAACATATCTTTATGGAGAGGTTACAGGACGTAATTGTCATCTGGTAACAAATCTCTTCCAGTCCTCTTCCCTAGATCTTCGGCTATACTTATCAAAAGTACTATTAACATTTTTTCCTTTCTTTGAAATCCTACAATAAAACTGTGCCAGGAAGAATATTAAAAAACCTGTTTATAGTCTAAGGAAAGGTTATATCAATAAACTGGAACATAAGAAGTCTGCAGTTTCAAGTTCAATTACTACTAATTGCTCTGTTTATGGACAATATTTTCTGTTGCACCATGTATTGTAATGCCAGGACAAGAGGCAATGAGTTTAAACTGGCAGAGTGGAAATTTAGACTGGATGTTAGGAGGAAGTTTTTTACAGTGAGGGTGGTGAGGCACTGGCACAGGTTGCCCAGGGAGGTTGTGGCTGATCCCTGCCTGGAGGTGTTCAAGGCCAGGTTGGAGGAGGCCTTGAGTGACCTGTACTAGTGGGAGGTGTCCCTGCCTGTGGCAGGGGATTGGAACTAACTGATCCTTGAGGTCCCTTCCAACCTTACTATTCTATGATTCTATGTCATTCATAGGATTCCCTTTGACATCACTGTAGTAATCATAAAATAATTTAAAATGCAATTTCAGTCATCATTTTCAGAGCAAGCCAGAGAGAAGCAGAAAAACAATGCTCCATGGATGTCTGCACAACTGCAACTGTACTGCCGAAGCAGAAGCACATATGAGGGCTCCATCCCAGCTCAGCCTTTAGGAAATCTGTGTCTGGCTGTGGGAGGTGTCCCTGCCTATGGCAGGGGGTTGGAACTAGATGATCTTTGAGCCCACTTCCAACCTTACCATTCTATTCTTCTCATTCTATGGCTGCAGCCTCCAAATTGTGAGAGGAGGTCTATGTACCTCCAGAATAGACACACAGCATAAAGGGTTTATGAGTATTCAGCTAACTAGACTAGCAGGAAAATATACCATTAAGCAAGAATTTCAGTGGCATGGACGGACAAGTTTTCCTTCACATTTCTATTCAATTTTAAGAGAATGCTAGCATGACCTTAATGTGAACTCACACATTGAAAGACATCAAAGAAGTAGCACAGGAGATGCTTTGAGTACCATGAAAGCTTCAGATGCTATTTCACAAGCATTTATAATCACTGCTGCTCCCAAAAGTTATGTTTATAATGCAGTGATTTGTTAGCAGCTGAGTGGCTCATATCTTGCACCTTGACGCTTTATTTCCATGACAATGTAAAAGTCTCTTGAAATTTCTGCCACTGCCATTTCAGCTGAAAATGTCAGATCAGTTCAAAGAGGCAAGGGAAGATCAGAGAAGAGAAAGAACTCACAATCTCAATAAGATCACATCAAGATGTTGAGGAAGACATTCCTAGGAGACAATCTAAGCCATTCTTACTATATTTTTAAAAATATAACCAGGATATTATTTCAAACTACATAGCCACAGATGTTCTTCTGCAGTCATTGGTTAAGTATATCATGGCTAGTGTCAGCTTTTACATATGGAATGTTTTCAGTATAGAGGAATAGCTCCGCCATGAGGACAGGCTGAGAGAGTTGGGGCTCTGCAGTCTCGAGAAGGCTTTGAGGAGACCTTAGAGTAGCCTTCCAGGATCTGAAGGGGGCTACAGGAAGGCTGGGGAGGGACTATTGACAAGGTCTTGTAACGACAGGACAAGGGCAATGGGCTTGAACTGGCAGAGGGGAGATTTAGACTGGATGTTAGGAGGAAGTTGTTTGCAGTGAGGGTGGTGAGACACTGGCACAGGTTGCCCAGGGAGGTTGTGGAGCACAGAATCACCCAACATGATCTTTGATCACGTTGGGTGGTTCTGTGCTCCACAACCTCCCTGGAGGTGTTCAAGGCCAGACTGAACAAGGCCTTGAGTGACCTGTACTAGTGGGAGGTGTCCCTGCCTACGGCAGGGAGTTGGAGCTTGATGATCTTTGAGATGCCTTCCAACCTTACCATTCTACGATTCTATGACTAGAGAACTGAATCATCATTGTGTGACCTTAGAATGTGGTCCTTTTTCCATCTTTGTCTTATTATCTTCCTTACAAAAAGTAAGTGGTTTCACTGACTTGGTAACTTTGGCATGGAAGTCATTGTCAAGCAACTTTCAGTGTTCACATCAAAATGTTTTCACTGGTTAAAATGATGAACCTTGAGGTCCCTTCCAGCCCTGACAATTCTATGATTCATTGAATGTCATAAAAGATCATCTCAGGGGAAAAAAAAGTTACAACTTTTTATCCAAACTTGAGAATTCAAGTCACTTAAGTCATACAAACAAACTCAGAAAACTCAAAGGAAAAAAAAAATATGTAATTCCTTTACCTGCTAAAACAACATCCAAACAACATGTGAAGGAAATTCCATTTAAATATATATATATATATATATTTTAGATGGAATTATTTGGCAGGTGACAAGACCTATCAGAATCAGAAGTCATTGCTGGTTTTATTCATTTAAGATTTTCTGACACTTCTTACGCAAGATTCAGAGTCAATTCAGTGTCCAGGCCAAATTTCAAGTGCAGTAATTACATACTGCCTCCTTAAATCACCAAGTGTCACTGTCTGCAGCTGAGCTACAGTTGAGATTCATATGAATGTGCCCATACTTCTGCAGTGGATGGCATGACATAAATTTCCATTTTAATCTTGTAACAGCCACTAAGAGGCACGGTGCTGTTTAAATTCTGACAGTACAGTACTTTGAGATTTCCACATACACAAGTTTCCATGAGACATAAAAAATCATAATTCAAGGGCAGCTGCTTGCTTGAAAGACAGGCATGCTGTGGGGAAGGATTTTGAAGGAAGGATTTTGAATGCAAAGAAAAGATAGAGCTGGATGTGACATCTGAGATGTGAAGGAAAAGCTGGGGGTGGAATCTTGAGCTCTTCTTATATCTATCTGCAGAAAGAGGGGGTTTTAAATGCCTTTCCATAGAGGTTTGTGCTGGTTTGAGGCTAATTGGAATATTTTAATGGAGAAAATTATATTATAGGCTGTGAAAAGAAAGCAGTGGTGATGTCTGCTTCACTCATAGGCTTGCTGAGATGTTTAAGACTAAAAATACAAAACAAAGACAAGACACTCAGGCTCAGACACTCTGGGGTTGTCTAGCTTCATGCCTTCTCCTCTCTGCCAATAACCTCACTAACCACTTTCCTTCTAACCCCCCTGGCTGATCCTCTGCAAATTCACCTTGCACATAAGGCAGACCCTGGGGTAAGGTATAGGGTTGGGGAGAAGGTGAAAGGGTGGTTGGGAGCCCCTCCTGGGGACTCTGATTTCTGGGAGGGCGATTGTGTTTCTGTATTGCCTTTAACTTGTCTATGTCTGTAACTAGTCCTGTCTGTTGTGTATGTCTCTGCATGTACATTGTGCTGAGCTGTAAATAGAGCTTCAGTCCTTAACTTCCAGCCCAGCTGAACCTAGTCTGGGGGATTTTACAAAGTGGGGGGGGGGGGAACTCCCAAACCATCAAAAGGTCTTTTTATTAAAAAGAAAAACACAGATATTCAAAATAAAAATTCTGTCCAGACAGACTTGGTTTATGCCATATGTGGCTGAGGAGACAGCAAGAATCAAGATACTACACACTGAAAATAAAGAACCTCAGAAGAAAAAAAAAAAAAAATCTAGTCACTCAGCTTCCACCAAATGAAGAACATTTTTCCTTTCATATTTTGTAAATAAATACAACCATCTACCTATACATCTACATCTACACACTCATTTATTTATATTCATACTTTATTAGTCCTACAAATAATTTTTGCAGATGTGTGCAAAAAGTAACTCAAAGATTCTTGAGACTGGCCTTCACCCATCCAACATGTATTACAGTACTATTCTCTGGTAAGTAAAATAAAATAACAGAAAGTATGCACTCCAGATCTTTGAAGTGTTTTGACCAACAGCAAGTCATTATCTCCTAAGGTCAAGTCACTATCAGCAAGTCATCTCCTGCACAGGCTGTATCTCCATCTGAAATAAATCTCTGCCAGCTCGTCAGACCCCACCTGGAGTCCTGTGTACAGTTCTGGAGCCCCCAGCACAGGAAGGACATGGAACTGTTGGAACAGGTCCAGAGGACACAAAGATGCTCAGAGGGCTGCAGCAGCTCTGCTCTGAGGACAGGCTGAGAGAGTTGGGGCTCTGCAGCCTGGAGAAGAGAAGGCTTCCAGGAGACCTTAGAGTAGCCTTCCAGGATCTGAAGGGGCCTACAGGAAGGCTGGGGAGGGACTATTGACAAGGTCTTGCAATGCCAGGACAAGGGGCAGTGGGTTTGAACTGGCAGAGAGGAGATTAGACTGGATGTTAGGAGGAAGTTGTTTGCAGTGAGGGTGATGAGACACAGGAACAGGTTGCCCAGGGAGGTTGATATAACTGATATTCCTCTGAATCCTTTATAAAATTTCAGTGTGGCTCAACTTGAGACTTCTTCAGGTATAGTTTTAGTAGAGGAAACCTACTGAATGGTTATGTGAAGTGCATTGCCTCCAAGTGATCAAAAATTAGTTTCTACTGTTTTGAGATTTATTTATTTGTTTCATCACCCAGAAAGGCACACTCCTTGTTGCTCAGGGGTTAACTACATCAGTTAACAAAATGGTTATGAGTGTGAGGTTAGTAAGGATTACTGCTGGTAGACTTTTCAATAATTAAATTGAGTTTTCTGGAATTCAGATAAATGGAAACAATCCAAACTGATTAAGAGACACTGGCGGTAAAAAGGAAGGGAAATGAGTGGATATAACTGAAGTAATCTGTTTGTGAGCTCCTTGGAGAAGTTTCTTCTTCACTGAGAGGGCTCCTTCTGAAAATGGTGCAGGTCTTACAGACAGTGCATCCACAGAGTTGTTTGTACAGAGTTATGCAAACATGTTCAATTACTCCTGATGAAAGCTGTACTTCCACATACCGACCTGTAAGATTTTTGGAGTCTCTCTGAAAAGACGCTTTGAGGGAGATGAAATAGAAGTCAAACAGTGAAGTAAACTTAATTATGGTACAATAAAGCCTGCTATTTACTTTCTCTGATTGATTGAAATGAAATTATCTAAATTCACTCAATTAATTTTGAAAGGTCAAGGTCTTTACAGGATCATTTGAGAATCAATCACTTCTTTTTTGTCTGGGAACTTGGTCATATCACTCAGAATTTCCTATATATTTATGTAGCTCAGTTACCTATTGAGCTGCAATGGGACAATAATTTACTCATAGAATCATAGAATGGTTAAGTTTGGAAGAGACCTCAAGGATCATCTAGTTCCAGCCCCCTACCATAGGCAGGGACACCTACCACTAGAACAGGTCACTCAAGGCCTCCTCCAACCTGACCTTCAACACCTCCAGGGAGGGAGCAGCCACAACCTCCCTGGGCAACCTGTGCCAGTGTCTCACCACCTTCACTGCAAACAACTTCCTCCTAACATCCACTTTCCATCTCCCCTCTGCCGCTTCAAACCCATTGCCCCTTGTCCTGTCATTGCAAGACCTTGTCAGTAGTCCCTCCCCAGCCTTCCTGGAGGCCCCCTTCAGATACTGGAAGGCTACTCTAAGGTCTCCTCAAAGCCTTCTCATCTCCAGGCTGCAGAGCCCCACCTCTCTCAGCCTGTCCTCACAGCAGAGCTGCTGCAGCCCTCCAATCATCCTCGTGTCCTCCTCTGGACCCACTCCAACACTTCCACGTCCTTCCTGTGCTGGAGGCTCCAGAACTGCACACAGGACACCAAGTGGGGTCTGAGGAGAGCAGAGTAAAGTGGCAGAATCCCCTCCCTTGCCCTGCTGCCCACACTGCTCTTGCTGCAGCCCAGCACTCAGTTGCTGTCTGGGCTGCATGTGCACACTGCAGGCTCATGTTGAGCTTTTCATCACCCCACACCCCCAGGGCCTTTTCCTCAGGGCTGCTCACAGCCATTCCCCACTCAGCCTGGAGTTGTGCTTGGTATTGTGCCTACCCAGGTGCAGGACCTTACACTTGGCCTTGTTGAATTTCATGAGGTTGGCCTGGGCACAGCTCTGCAGCCTGTCCAGGTCCCTCTGGATGGATCCCTGCCCTCCAGCAAGTTGACTGTGCCACACAGCTTGGTGCCATCTGCAAACTTGCTGAGAGTCACTAGCAATGTGGCAACTGCACATGGAGATGCTTTGTGGCTTTTAGTAGTGTGAAATCATTCAAATGGCTTACTTCTTAAATCCCAGAAGCATAAGAAGAGCATTGGCTTCAGGGTAAGCATCATAAATAACCTACTGATCTGAGCAGATGTTTAGGAGTGGGAAGAATCAGAATCAATGCTTTTGATGTCCAAATTCTCACTGCAGAGAAGAAAGTTTTCGCTGTCATGCTAAGCAACAATAAGATATTGGACACCCTTCACTCAAGTAGGTAGAGGTGCAGAAATACTTTTTTCCTTAATGTTTCTTGATAAAGCACTCCTATTAAGAAAAAAAAACCCTCAACTTTGATTCTAAAACTATTAAAGGCTTTTATCAAGGTCATAGTATAAAAGCAGTCTAGCTTTTGAACAGGCATTTAGTTCTTACATGAATGTTAAGTTTATTTAATACATTACAATCTCAGGGAAATTTGGTACAGCTCTTTGTAATTGCTGTAATGCTTTTCAAACTCATTTTGTGTGATCTCTGTGATGTGTAATTGAAATAAAATTTGAATATATAGGCTTTAGTTCTTATATGTGGCTTTGGAAATTATTGGCCCAAGAGATCAGTAAAACTCTGTTCTAACACTCTCAAACATGAGAGTCACTTCTAGTATCTGAGAAATTTTGTCTCCCTTCTCAGTGTGGTGGTTTGGCCCTGGCTGGGGGCCAGATACCTACCAAAGCCACTCCATCACTCCCATTTTTAGCTGGACAGGGGAGAGGGGAAAATATAAGCAAAGGTCCAGGAGTCGAGATAGAAGCAATTTAATAGGATGAAAAGCAAAATCAAAGGCCACTTGTGGAAGCATAAACTTCTCTACTTCCCATCAGCAGACAATGTTTGGTCACTCTCTGGGAAGCAGTGCTTCAATATCCATAGTGATTGCTCCATGGGACAGACACCACCAGTGTATGTCCTCTACATTTCCTTCTTTCACTCAGCTGTTATATCTGAGCTGATGTCATATGGTATGGAATATCTTTTGGTCAGTTTGAGTCAGCTGGGCCCCCTCCCAAGATCTTACCCATCCCTCAACCTATCATTGCAGCGGGAAAAGCTGGAAAAGCCCTGGTGCTTGGCTCAACAGTAGCCAAAAGAATGGTGTCCTATCAATATCCATCTACAGCACTGGAAAACACAGCACTATGCAGGATGCTCCAGGAACAACTAATTCCAGCTCAGCCAAGTCAAATACACTCACTGTTAAATCTCAATTGAATCTCATTCTACTATAGCCAAGTGATGTTATGCACAATTACAATTATTTCCTTTCTGTAAGTAGCTAGCAAAATTAAAGGTGGCAGTAAGGAAGCTATGGCTCAAGTTAGCAACTCAAGTTCTAGGCAAAAAGCCTGCGCAATCTAACTAGAAGTCTTTGTAATCTCACTTAATTGCTGCTATTATTTCCTACATAGACAAGCTCTACCAGCTAGAAATTGACCCAAAACCACAGTAAAGCCACATTTTAGCTCAGCAGTAGGAGATAATGGCACTACACATTGCCTAGGTAACAGCTGAAGGGACACCTCTGCATACTAATACTTGTTCTCTTCAACAAAGTCGTGATTATACTCTTTAGAGTTATTATTATTATTATTCTCTTCCCAGGGTGTATCAACCATTTGTAATCTGAAATATAAAGGAAACTCCAATTTTGTTTTCCATACTTAGAATTAACTCTTCTATCACCAAAGGAGTCCCACTGATTTGATATACCATCAAACAGGTAAGACACTTTCTGATCTTGAACGATTCTGCTGCTGTATACAATCAAAGCACCGAGCACTGTAGATAATATTTATGCACAGAAAATGTTCATGTTATATATTCAAAAAGAAGCCATTAATCAACATTGTCTTAGTTAGATGCTTAAGATTGATGATCTCTACCATTTCTTAGAGCTAATTATACTTCATGACCTTTCAAGTTCTTAGAATGTCAAGAAACTTTTAATTGTCCTCAATTTTCTGCGAATGGGTAAGGTTACAATTAGTGATTAACAGCTGGTAATTATAAGGGCTATAAAAATGCAAACTCATCTGCTGAATGTGGTTAAAACAGAGCAGGTTCTTACAGCATGAACATCTATGCAGGACTCTTTCCTGAGGCATCATCATGATCTTTCAGGAAGCATAGATGAGTTGAAGACGTTTGTGAGAAAGCTCTTGATTAGGAAGATAACAACCTAGAAGGTACCTGTGTCTAGTGGGCTTTGTTTTGTTTTCTTGCAAATACCATAGCTGTATTTAATTACAAAACAACAACAACAAAAAGCTGACTAGAGGTGTTGCCAGTATTACTTTGAGAAGATCTTTCACATCTTAAATCTCAAATAGACATAAACCTCTATTGCAAAGTAAACAAACTAGTATTTAGGTCCTTGTTTTTATCTTAACAATATTGTTGTTTGGCTTACAACAACAAAAACAAAAAACTTGTAGGTATTTTCCTGGTGATATATGCACAGACAAGAGTCCTTATCCTATTTTATGTATTACACTTACAAGCCCAACTTAGAATCATAGAATGATAGGATTGGAAGGGACCACAAGGATCATCTAGTTCCAACCCCCTGCCACATGCAGGGACAACTCCCACTAGTACAGGGCACTCAAGACCTCCTCCAACCTGACCTTCAACACCTCCAGGCAGGGAGCAGTCACAACCTCTCTGGGCAACCTGTGCCAGTGTCTCACCACCCTCACTGCAAACAACTTCCTCCTAACATCCAGTCTAAATCTTCCCTCTGTCAGTTTAAACCCATTGCCCCTTGTCCTGGCATACAAGACCTTGTCAATAATCCCTCCCCAGCCTTCCTGTAGCCCCCTTCAGATCCTGGAAGGCTACTCTAAGGTCTCCTGGAAGCCTTCTCTTCTCCAGGCTGCAGAGCCCCAACTCTCTCAGCCTGTGCTCAGAGCAGAGCTGCTGCAACCCTCTCAGCATCTTCATGGCCTCTTCTGGACTTGCTCCAACTGTTCCATGTCCTTCCTGTGCTGGGGGCTCCAGAACTGTACACAGTACTCCAGAAATCAGTCACTTCTTATTTTCATCTTAAGCACACATTACACATTTGTAGCACTTAGCTCTATCAGAAGAACAAAACAGGACAGTGCCTGGTATTACAAACAGGCAAGAGAATGCCTACCCTAAGAGCATATGAAGTGCTGTTGAGCAATCATAGGCATTCCTTGCGGCACACTAATGTTTCACAAGTCTTTCCCAGTTTGAGAATAGTGTGGCCTGCAAATGGGCCACGTGAAGATAATCCTCCGAAAGTATATTACAAAAACCATTTTTAATCAGTATTTTAAATCCACTACAACAAGGATCATGGGGGTTTGGGTTTATTTTTGGTAAAAGTTTCAAGAAGCCACAGCCTTACAAAGTTTTCAATTCACTCCTTTTGAGTTTGCAAGCACAGACAGATTAACAAACAGCACGAACACGACACGGCAGGTGGATTGGTAAAAGCTGTAATAGGTTTGTGTGGCAGAAGAAAAGCTGCATTTATTCTGAACTACTCTGGCCTTTGCAATATTTTCTGCTACAGTCATCCTGTAAGTAGAAACCAAGCACTGGTGAAACTTACTAGAACATAACCTCAGCTACAGACAGAAAGTAAAATAAATTCAAGCTGTCATCAGGATAATACAGGACAGGGAAAGGCAGTTTTTGAACATGGTTAGATAAATTAATCTCCAGCTTTCTTTTTTACCCCAGAGGTTTAGGTCTGTACAAAGCAGCAGTCCAAATATTAAGATAAATCACATTTTCTGTAAAATAAAAAAGCTTACATAAAGCTTTTACTCAAGTTAAGCTGCCAGCACTGAGGTTTGGATGTGATCCAGCTGTTCATTTTACCTATTTGATTGTTATTCAGAAGTCACTGGCTTTTTATTCAGCTAAAAGAAACAGCTAGGGTAATTGTTGCTTTGGTCTTCAGATTTCTTCTCCAAATTTTCAATTAAATATTGCTTTCTAAAGTGCTTTTTTGAGTTAGATTTGGCTTTCAACTTGGGCTTTAATCTGCATGTCAGCTCAAATACTGAATTCAGCCATTTAAATGAAATGAGGTTTTTTTTTAAACTATACTTCCCTTATTTACCTTTAAAGAGGACTTGACTGATACCACCAAAGACCCAGCTTTCAAAATTATTTCTCTTGCAATCAAAATAATGGGCTTCATTGTTATTCTTAGCCCATTAAGAAGACTCATGATACCAGTCCCTAAGTCAGAGTTTCTTTTCTTTGATAAACAACAGCTTTCTATCAACTTTCAGGTCTGAAGAAGCATCTGGGAGGATGCTGGCTGGCATTACACAGGCTTCTGCTGGTTTGAGGCTAATTGGAATATTTTAATGGAGAAAATTATAGACTGTGAAAGCAAACAATGGTGATGTCTGCTTCACTCATAGGCTTACTGAGGTGGATACGAATAAGAACTCAAAACATAGATAACACAGTCTCTCAGGCACAGCGTCTCAGGCTGTCTAGCAGCTTCTGGCTTTTATCCTCTACTAAGTAACCTAACTAACCACTCTGCTTCTAGCTCCCCTTGCCCATCTTCCAAACTCACCTCGCATATAAGGCAGACCCTGGGGCAAATTAGAGGGGTGGAAAGAAGGTGGAAGGGTGGTAGGGAGCCCCTCCTGGGGACTCTGATTTCTGGGAGGGGGATTGTGTTTCTGTATTCCCTTTAACTTTATGTCTGTAACTGTTCCTGTCTGTTGTGTATATCTCTGCTTGTACATTGTGCTGAGCTGTAAATAGAGCTTCAGTCCTTAACTTCCAGCCTGGCTGAACCTAGTCTAGGGGATTTTACAAAGTGATGGTGTGGGAGGGTGGGGAACTCCCAAACCATCACAAGGATCCTTTAAAAAAAAATGAAATAACTTTTTTTTTTTTAATACAGTCTTAGAAATAAAAGCATTAAGCATGCTCTTAGCTGCATTCCTTTCGTTTCAGCTGCAGTTGAATTCCCAACTGTTAACAAGCTCGCTGACAGATTTTGCTACTGGAATCAGCAGAGCAGGAGTAACTCACGGCCCAGGAGCTTGAAAAACAACCACAGATCACATTGTTGTGATGTCATCTCTGAGTGCAAAATGAGGCTGCAAGGCAAAGATGGGAAACAATGATGAAAACTTCATTTTTCTTGAAGCTGATCTTGTTAGAGCAGGATCTATGAAGATCTTTTCTGCTATTATTTAAATACTAACGCATATTTACAGCAGCTTGTGTGAAGTAGCAAAGCATTCCCTGTGGGGCAAATAAAACTGTACAGCTGTATACCAAAATGTTAAAGACCAGTAGGAGAGATACCATTTAAGAGGAATATGTGTTTTCCAGCTTTTGAAATTCTCAGAACCTAAAGAGATTGAAAACATTCAATTATCCTTCCACAGTTCATTCTGTTCCTACTGCTATCGCTGTTTAAGGGTTTGATTTTGGTTTTACACATTTCCCCCTTCCCTGCAAGACCAAATGACAGGAATCCAACATCTGTCTGGATATAGATGCTGCTGAACTCTACATGCAGTATTGACTACTGAATGCATTAAAAAGATGTATTTTCAGTGTCATATCTACTGTAATTTTTTCAAAATAAAAGCACATATAAATACCTTCCCTGTACAGAGCAATGTAAAGATAAAAGTCTTTGCTCAAGATGACATGATGAGAATACAGACCTGACTTCATCATTCTCACTGGTTTTTAAAAATACACATGTGTGCTTTCAAAAACATTGATTTTCTTGTCTTGTATGACTTCTTTTTTTCTTTTTTTGAGCTACTATCACATAAACACACTGTGACAAAAAGTGAGGAAAGAGGGCAGAGTCCAAGGGGATGGAGCTCAACAAATCCAAGTGCCGAGTGCTGCACTTTGGCCACGACAACCCCATGCAGAGCTACAGGCTGGGGTGGGAGTGGCTGGAGAGCAGCCAAACAGAAAGGGATCTGGGGGTGCTGATTGACACCCACCTGAACATGAGCCAGCAGTGTGCCCAGGTGGCCAAGAAGGCCAATGGCATCCTGGCCTGCATCAGGAATAGTGTGGCCAGCAGGAGCAGGGAGGTCATTCTCCCCTTGTACTCTGCACTGGTCAGGCCACACCTTGAGTACTGTGTCCAGTTCTGGGCCCCTCAATTTAGGAAGGACATTGAGGTGCTTGAGTGTGTCCAGAGAAGGGCAACGAGGCTGGGGAGAGGCCTGGAGCACAGCCCTATGAGGAGAGGCTGAGGGAGCTGGGACTGTTTAGCCTGGAGAAGAGGAGGCTCAGGGGGGACCTTCTTGCTGTCTACAACTACCTGAAGGGTGGTTGTGGCCAGGAGGAGGTTACCTTCTTCTCTCAGGCAAGCAGTGACAGAACAAGAGGACACAGTCTCAAGCTGTGCCAGGGCAAGTTTAGGCTGGAGGTGAGGAGAAAGTTCTTCACTGAGAGAGTCATTGACTGCTGGAATGGGCTGCCCAGGGAGGTGGTGGAGTCACCGTCCCTGGAGGCGTTCAAGGCACGTTTGGACATGGCACTTGGTGCCATGGTCTGGTCTTGAGGTCTGTGGTAATGGGTTGGACTTGATGATCTTTGAGGTCTCTTCCAACCCTTGCGATACTGTGATACTGTGATACTGTGATAATCTTTAAACACCAGTGGTGCTGAATGTCTGTTTTAACAGATCAAAGGTTTTCTAGACCATAGCATCAAGACCATTCTTTACAGTGAGGGTGGTAGATACTGGCACAGGTTGGCCAGGGAGGCTGTGACTGCTCCCTGCCTGGAAGTGTTCAAGACCAGGCTGAAGGAGGCCTTGAGTGAGCTGTACTGGTGGGAGGTGTCCCTGCCTATGGCAGGGGGTTGGACCTAGATGATCTTTGAGGTCCCTTCCAACCTTACCATTCTATGATTCTATGATTATATGTGACAAACTATAGGCTTGTGGACCTTGCTAGAATTCAGAAGAGTAACCAGAAGCTAGACATGATAAGGGGAGGGGTTACATAATACTATTTCACTCCCCTCAACAACTCCAGGGAGGAAGCAGCCACAACCTCCCTGGCCAACCTGTGCCAGTGTCTCACCACCCTCACTGCAAACAACTTCCTCCTAACATCCAGTTTCAATCTCCCCTCTGCCAGTTCAAACCCATTTCCTCTTGTCCTGGCATTGCAAGACCTTGTCAATAGTCCCTCCCCAGCCTTCCTGTAGCCCCCTTCAGATCCTGGAAGGCTACTCTAAGGTCTTCTGGAAGCCTTCTCTTCTCCAGAATGCAGAGCCCCAAATCTCATAGCCTGTCCTTATAGCATGCATAATTCTTACTCTTTTTACCTCAATTCTTTGGCTTCCATTAAAGAAAGAGTCAGCTTCAGTTCTTTTTTTTTTTTTTTTTTTTGATGTAGGTCTTTCTTAATCCTAACACAGAGGCTTTCACCTTTGAAGCAAGTAAACAAGAAAGGGAGATTTCTTTTTAAATCTATAGACTGTAAGAGTTTGTTCAGCTTGTAAATCTTCTTAATACTCTAATCTTTATTCTGCTTTTAATGTAATGTGAATTTACAGTCAGAGTTGGTAGGCATTTTTTCCCCTTTTAAAGTGTTACACTGGTAACAGCATGCTGGGGGGTGTACATCCTTTCAAATCTGGTATGCCTGGCTAATAACTTGTTTAGAAATAAAGTCCAAATAAGTTTGTAGTACTTACTATGGTCACTAAAGCAGAAAGCGGATTAGTCAGCCAGGTGCAAACCTGGCTCCGTAATCAAACCCCTTAACTCACTGACATTACCAGGCTTGTCTGAGGTGGAAGAAAGGACTTGACAGTTGTGCCTGTAATTCTGAGTGTCTATGAGATAGGCATTGTGAAATAAAGCAATTTAAGCCATTTTATCAGCGAGATGAAGTTTCAACTCCGCCACCCATACCCTCATTTCATTCCTTCGAGAAGTAAGGATTTCATTACGCATTCCTACAGCACAGGCTGGATAGGTTTTTGAGGGGTTTTTAACACAACCTTTGCTCTTGATTTCCTTTCTTTCTTTTTATTTTTTAAAAAAAGTGCTACGTAAAAGAAACTGAGCAGACAAATGCTCATTAAATACTAATTCTGACACAACTACTGAATGAATGCTATGTGTGAGAACTCCATGTAGCTATTCTCTGACTTTAGATACATTTCTGTAGGGAAAAAGCCTAGAGAGCATCATTTTTCACCTGGAACTGCGCACTGACCTGACCCTGGAGTAAAAACGTATTCCTTCCAATTTATTTCTTTAGTAAATATATTGCTTGGGCAGCTGGAGGTCAACATTATTTTGTGCAAGATCTCAGGTTAAGTAGCCCATTCGCTGGAGCTCTCAGCCCCTCTGGCTGAAACCCCTGCAGCATTTAGAAGCATGATGGCTTTAAGCAAGCTGAGGGCAAAGATTTCCTTTGTCACTAGGAAATTAATTTTGTTGTGCATCAGAGTGTAAAAGTGCAGCAAAAACAAACATTGCAAATATGTAGGGATAATGATAATACAAGAGGGCTTTGATGTTTACATTAAATTCATCAAGATCTTTGCCATGTTTTTTAGCTAGTTCTTTTTAAATAAAATGCCTCTTTAGAACTAATTTGGGCAGATTTTTCTTCTTCTTAAAAACATGAGCAAATCATTCCAAGTTACCTGTATATATAGTTGAGAGAATCCTCTCTTGACCATGTAAATCACCTCGTGGTGGTGATGATCACATTAAGAACTGAGAAGTGTCTCAACAAAAACAAGATCATCCTGAATAGCCTGCCTGGTGTGTCATCACTGCCCATCCAGACTGCAGCTGCCCAGGGAGAGTGCTGGACAGTGGATGGCAAAGAGGGGCAAAGGCTACTCAGTGCCCACCCCTGCAGGCACACAGGGAGACCACCTGGAATGTTACAAGAGTGTGGGCCAGGAGAAGCTACAAGGAATGAACCAAGAACATGATACAATCCCCGGGCTATGCCAGTTTACTGGGGGGGGAACATCACTGGGGATTTCTAAGGCTGGAGGCAGCAGCCTAGGATGTCTCTCCCCACCTCCCACCAAAGAAGGACCATGGGGTGCTAATTATCTCCCCCTCTCTCTTTCTCAATTCTGTTTTTTCTCCCTTTTATTTTCCTTCTTTCTATGCTTTGTCTACAAGAAATAAATACTCTTGTGTTGCAATAGTACCTTGTTTGTGTCTTAATTTCACTCGTGGGAATGTTCAAAAGAGCAGAGTCTCCTTCCCAGTTTTCAGATCGAGACAACAGTGCTGGATATTCTCATGACTCAAACAGTAACAATCCTAAATGTCAGAGTTCCTCTAAGCTCCTGTGCTGGTTTGAAGCTAATTGGAATATTTTAATAGAGAAAATTATATTATAGGCTGTGAAAAGCAAACAATGGTAATGGCTGCTTCACTCATAGGCTTGCTGAGATGTTTAAGAAAAGAACACAAAACAAAGATAAGTCTCTCAGGCACAGCATCTCAGGCTGCCTAGCTTCTGGCTTTTCTCTTCTCTGCCAAGTAACCTCGCTAACCACTTTCCTTCTAACTCCCCTGGCCGATCCTCCAAACTCACCTTGCACATATGGCAAACTTTGGGTAAGTTATAGCAGGGAGGAGAAGGTGGAAGGGTGGTTGGGAGCCCCTCCTGCGGACTCTGATTTCTGGGAGGGGGATTGTGTTTCTGTATTGCCTTTAACTTGTNCATCACAGTCCCTGATGAACTAAGAGGGAAGAAGAGACAAAAGCTGGTGCTGAGAGATGCTCAAATCCCGACAGGAACTGCTGACAAGTTCCTGTTGATTTTGTCATGTCTGAAAGGACCAGGACTTTCAAAACTTATGTGGAGGAACAGAAAAACAACTTCTGCCCTAGTAAAAGGCAGTGTGAGAGTCCAGGTTAACCAACTCATCCTCTATGCAAAGAAGGTAAAAGAAGATCATATCTCTAAAGGAAATATTCCCATCAGGACCTGCACATTACCACATCTTATAACTCAAGAGTTTGGAACCAGGTAAGTCCAAGCCAGGCTAGCTCTAGTTCTTAGCCCACGCGTGCTAATGTAAGTGTAATCCACATGAAAGAATGTATTGCAAGGATGAAAGTCGTCCTTGCAAGGTATAAAGGATAAGGAACTCAAAAAGTGTATGATCTTATTACAGTAAATAGGCCTTGTACTCAAGAAGGAACCAGTCATTCATTTCCTTCTAGAGATTTCTATATCAAAACTCTAAGTATTAGCCTTAATGTGGTAACAGTGAAATACAAGCAAACGGAGGAACTGCTCCAGTGATTTTGTAGAGCAAAGTTGTTGGTGCCCAGCATGCTGGACTGACCTGAGCAATTTCACTTAGACTAATAGCCTTTTGTTGCAGGGAGAATACTTTAATAGCTTCTGAAATTAGACAGGCAATCCATAAAGTACATTGATTCACATATTTATTCCTTTCCCAAGCAACATATCTCACAAGTACACAATACGGTTTGCTCCGGTTCTGTGCCAAGCAATCAGTTCCATTAAAATAGGTCTGACATTCAAAGTTCAGTTTTGTAATGCTTAAGGAAATGGACAATGCTTCATTTTGTCCAGCAGAATGTGGCATCACCTAGGCTGAGTAGCACATTATCATTTTGGGATGGTAGCTGGACTCCATCATTTCAAAAGAAATTTGCATGTCAACTGCTCCTTTGAAACTCTCTTTCTTCAGTATCGATTTCAAATTGCAAAATATAAGGTCTATATAATACAAGAATGTGTGCTGTGGTCTTCTTGCCTAAAATTCAACCACTTACCTTTTTTTTGAAAGATTACCATCAAAAGCCAAGCTGACTTGATTGATATGCAATTTCCTTCAAAGATGGAAACCCAAAATACAGAACTGAAGTTATAATTAAACACAAAGGCTTTTAATTATAAAGACTTTCAAGTATAAACAGCAATTGGCTAAAAGGCTGAAGCTCTGCTGCCATACAGATTTATGGGTGATACACCTAACACGGACACTTTTGCTCAGCTTGCATTTACAAAGACAGTTTTTGCTTGTTTGGTTTCCCATAAATTATCTTATTTGCATAACGTCTTTTATAAATAACACAGCTCAGAGCTAAGAAGCGGTCTGCTCAGAAGAAATTAACTAGAACTGGGGGAAAAAAGCAAGCCAAGATAGTTTAGAATGATATTTTTTCATACATGGGCCATACAATACATCAAAGCCTGTACTTCAGTTCTGAAATCACATATGTCCTACAAAATCTGAACTAGTTTTGTTTTTTTTTTTCCAGTGGCATCCAAAAACCAGGAAAAAAATATTGTTCAGCTTCAATTATCTTTTAATTGACGTAAAGCATTTCAGATTTTCCACAAACTGAAAGGAGAGTAAATTGCAGGCATTTTCAAAGACTGTCACAAACCATGCTGCTCTTATAATGAGCAATTGAAAACCCTCCAAAGCAAAACAGGGTATCTTACTTAATACCCTAAGCATTAACCAAAATGGCACAGAACCTTATTTAGTTTGGCAAAAGTTTTTACAGCATTGCTTTTGTAGAACTGTTCCTGCTCAGCTTCTTTCAAACAAATAATTCATAGCTAGAAGAAAAATCCTGCTTACTGGGGTTATTCACATCCCGAAGCTTATTTTCATGACAGGCCAAATTCTGCTTTGCCTTGTTGGGATCAATAGCTCTAGTCACACAAGAGAAGCTATTTGATGAGTGAAACAACTTGGTAGAAATTCATAGTGATATTAAAAAGAGCCAGTCCTGAAGACTTAAAATTTATAACAAAAAAAAAACAAAAAAAACCAAATAGACAACAAGAAAGATTAACAGTAAAACTTTGCAAATGGGAGCTAACACTCCCCAGTTTCCCAAGGACAGTCTTCTTTCATAGAATCATAGAATGGTAAGGTTGGAAGGGACCTCAAGGATCATCTAGTTCCAACCCCCTGCCATAGGCAGGGACACCTCCCACTAGTACAGCTCACTCAAGGCCTCTTCCAACCTGGCCTTGAACACTTTCAGGGAGGGAGCAGCCACAACCTCCCTGGGCAACCTGTGCCAGTGTCTCACCACCCTCACTGCAAACAACTTCCTCCTAACATCCAGTTTTAATCTCCCCTCTACCAGTTCAAACCCATTGCCCCTTGTCCTGTCATTACAAGCCCTTGTCAATAGTCCCTCCCCAGCCTTCCTGTGGCCCCCTTCAGATCCTGGAAGGCTACCATAAAGTCTCCTGGAAGCCTTCTCTTCTCCAGGTTGCAGAGCCCCAACTCTTGTAGCCTGTCCTTAGAGCAGAGCTTCTCCAGCCCTTTATATATCTTCGTGGCCAAACCCGGACCCACTCCACCACTTCCATGTCCTTCCTGTGCTGGGGGCTCCAGAACTGCACAAAGGACTCCTTTGCTATTAGCCACCTGTGGAGGAAATAAAAGAAGCTAAGTCAAAGCTAGTACCCAACATACCAAGGAGTGCACTAGTCAGGAGGTTCTTGACAGTTTATCTGTAGAGAAATAAATATGACAACTTAAATGTAACAATGTAAAGTTATCTATAAATAGCCTACTGATTACTCAAACTTTCGGACTACACATTGCAATTAATTTTCATTAACTGAGAAATGTGGGTTTTTACAGTATAACATTAGTGTAATTCCTATTGAAAATAATTTTTTTTAATCCCTTTCCACACATTGGGTGTTTTGCAGATAAAGACTCATTTTGCAAGAACAACTTACTTGGCGTATTGAGTTCCATCACAAACAGCACTTAGAAAAAGAAACAAAGATATGGCAAGACCAGGAGGATCTTTATGAGTAACATTAGCATAATTCCTGTTGAACACAATTTTTTTAAATCCCTTTCCACACATTGGTTGTTTTGCAGATAAAGACTGATTTGCAAGAACAACTTACTTGGCATGTTAGGTTCCATCAAAAACAGAACTTACAAAAAGAATCAGGGATATGGCAAGACCAGGAGGATCTTTCTGAGTTCCAATCTTACCCAGCAAAGTCACTCTTTTCCCCAGAAAATACCCTTAGATAATACCCTGTATTGATGAGCCAGTTATCATCTGCTGGTTTTGTGTATATATATATATAATATAATTACTTTCTTAGAGTATTTTTCAGCACATAAACAACTTTCATACTAGCCCTCTCATTCACCTTTCATATTTTATCCTGGTACACAGTGTTCCAGCCCCTGCTTCAGAGGCTTTGAACTCTGTACAGCTATCTTGACAAAAGGTATCTCCTGTCTGAGGCTTGTCAGCACTGCAGCTTGTACAGGCATATGTTCTGACTCAGCAGAAAATATCTGTTTCTCAAAAAAATACTTTCACTTCCATTTTCTTTCTTATTTTCCTTGTATACTAACATTTATTTTCCTTGAAAGAGCAGGAAAACAGCTTTTCGTTTTTAGAACAACGAATAAACAGTGCCATCTTCTGTCTGTCACTGCAGGAAAACAGGGTGCTATAGGCTCCAATTAGAGGACTAAGCTACAATATTCAGGTTGCAAGATTGTATGTGAAATCTCTGAGATTTTGCACACACAATATAACCTTAAATTCTTTGAGCACTTAGCGGTACTGAAAGCTTTTTCGAGCAATCATATACTTAAGGCGCTGCCTTGGAATTAATTACCTGAAAGGTGTACTCTCCTCTTTCTTCAGAGCAGCAAGCATAGAATCACTGTCAAATATTGAATATTAATTATGTATTAATGCCTTTCTAAGGTTTATCTTCGACACTCTGAAGTTTACATTCTGATTTTAGCTTGTAGGAGCGCTTGGCACTCAGTTATCATTTACCCTTCTTAACATCACTTACAATTTTAACATGGACACAGAGACTGGAAAATTCTTCAGAATCCTTCATTTTGTAAATTACATCAGACATGTCATTGGAGCTACAAAGTTGCAGACATTTGGTGTAGTAATGGAGAGAGAAAGCAAGCATAGTGCTCTAATTTCAGGTAGTAAAGTATGGTTGTAGGCATCGATTTATTTTTGTGTCAAGCAGAAGGTAGAACAAAAACACATTTATGATAGAAAAAGAGGGGGGAAAAAACCACCAACAGATCACCAACACTGAGCTAATGAAAGCTTACTGCATTCTGTATTAAGACCGCCAGCAGCTTTGTGAAAGAGTCCATCAAGTACAGAGCACCATATATTTATGACAGTTTTCTAACAGGCTAATGGAAGTGGTGCCTGCTGCTCTCAGTAGACCATACTTTAATTCCTATGGACACCAACCATTTTAGCAGTGCCACTTTGCTGCACACTCCTGAGTTCTAGTCTGCTTAAGCAGGAAATGGTTATGCTAAGGAATTCCCCGGAGTGGTTGTGAACTGAAGCAAAGAAATTAAACAACTCTAAACACCATGAGTTCAACATATACTCCACTGTCTCAAGAGGCATAATCATTGAGGACAAGAGTTGCTGAAAAAGTAAAATAGACATGGGATCAGGGACCTATTTCTGACATTGGAGAGACAAATCACCCCACCGATTAAAATGGTGAAGCGCTGATTCCCTCTCTAATCTGCCAAAGATGTCCTAAGCGATCCTGAACAAAACTTCATTTGCAAAGTCCATTAGATGTCTGGAACAAGATGGAGTTGTTAATGCTTATATAGCTTTTGGCATGATGCAGTCCCAGAGTTTGCTGATGTGTATTTTGAGAAAGGGGTGGGGAAAACAAGGAGGTAAAAATGGGTATGACTACTTTCAAACATTTCAAATGCAAAGATGTAAAAGAAATCACTCCCAAATAACTTTTCTAAAGAATATTGTAGAGGGCAGGAAATAAGTTTGCAGAGGCTACGAAATTATAAAATTAAGGCTGTCACTGCAATATTCAATGACAATCTGATATACATTACAATATAAATTCATTTGGGGAGAAAATCTGATTCACTGTTTCTTAGCATAGTTTCTTCTAGAAAGAAAACCTTTGTAATAGCTACAACAAACCATCTAGTGCACCTTCCAGGCATTTACAGAACTGGCAAAAGCTAAACAAATTTCAAAGTGGTGAAAATTTTAGTATCTACATTTCTCCTAAACACAGGTGACAGAACAGTTATGTTAAAAACAGAAGAAATGGTGGGGGGGGGAAGAAAAAAGAAAAAAAAAAAAAAACCACACACAAAACCAACACAATTAACTTAGCCTTCNNGTGGTTGGGAGCCCCTCCTGGGGTCTCTGATTTCTGGGAGTGGAGTTGTGTTGCTGTATTACCTTTTACTTGTATATTTCTGTAAATATTGTGTATATAGTGTAAATATCTGCTGTACATTGTGCAAAGCTGTAAATATAGCTTCATCATTTAACTTCCAGCCGACTGAGTGCTAGTCTGGGTCATTTTACAAGTGTGGGGGGGTGGGGGAACTCCCAAACCTTCACACCTTCCCAACTGGCCTGACTTACACACAGGCAGTTCTAAATCACCCGTAGCAGAACTGCCATTACTCAGTCAGAGGAAGAACACTTGGAAGGAAGCATGTGGTATTGAGCTGGAGTTGAGGGACTGTGCCAGTCAAAAAGAGGGATGGTAGAAAAGGGACATAGCAGATAGAGGCTCTAAGTCTGTGAAAAATTGGGCTCCTGTAGCTCTGCTGCTGATGGAAACTGCCACAGCATCAAGATTGCTCAACATAAGGCTATTTGTTAAGATTTATGGACCTGGTCTTACAAATAAACAGACAGTGCACAGTCTCCAGGCACAAAGTCTCTGCCTTGCTCTCCACTCTGTCAGCCTGATCCCATTCACCGAACCAACATCAATTGTTCTTTCCAACTCTCGTTTTCTAGTTCCAGTCATGCTGTTTCTCATCTAGTCAAAAAGACCTATGCAAAATCCATTCATGTCTCTGCATTGTTCTTTCAATCCCCCAAATCCTCTACTGACCTAGTTTGCCACCATCTCCTCCCACAAGTTCTCCCCTGTTCCATGTCCCTTCATCCAAACTTCACTGCTAGTTCTATCCCCACATCCCTCCGCTCCCACCTTGTTCTCTCTCTTTTCTCTTTCAGTTGTTATTCTTTCTGTACAGGAACGTAACAATTACTTGTTAGACGGTGGTTATCCAGAGCACAGGAAAATGGATTTTTACTCCAAATGGTTTAGAGCAATAAATACTAGAGAATTCACTTTTTAGCTTTGAAAAAAAACAAACAATGCTCTGAGGAATATACACATAAATAGCCCTGAGGTGTTCAGAAAGCATGAACATATGAATGAATGAAGCATATTCAATTCATCTGTGATTGTGACATAGCTTGAAGATTTGTTTGTACTTAGATCTTCTCAAAAGCTGTAGTGTTGTTGTAGACTGAGTGTTTGAAATCATTAATGAGGTCATATTCATAGGGCCAGCACACAGTTTAGTCAAAAAAAAAAATGCAACTGCTTTTCCCTAGAAACATCAACTTATCATTTTTGGTAGAAAATATTAATTTATGCATTCCATGACAATAAAGCCTAAAGCAGTTTTTTTAATAACTTGTTTTTCTTTGATTCTCACAGTGTAGAAAACTAGATAAGAGAAGGGTATGCTCTTTGACCTTAAAACAAAACATGATATGGATTAGTCTCAGTCTTAAGAGTTATATGATGTCTTTTAAAATGCAAACTACTTTTTGGAGGAAAATAAGAGTACCAAATCTTCTGCTGTCTTCTTGNTGATTCTTATTGGAAGACAATCTTTTGTTTAGTGCGAAAAGATTTATATTTCATGTAATAAAATAGCTCAGTCGTATGTGTCTTGTTAAGGTAAGTTCAAGATCTGATTTGATTAATTTTTTTGGTGTCTTTGACTGTCACAGAAGCTTTCTGGTCTAGCAACAAAGCTGTGCTACATTCCTTCTAATTTCTCCATCCTACACCAGGATGTAAAAAGTAATGACAATTTGCATTCTTCATTTCAGGGGGAAGAGCTTCCATATGAACTAACAATAGCTTTCACAACCCATAATAAGAGTAACTCTAAGTATTCATCAGAGTCAACATTTCATTATTTCAGTATACCAGCTGGTCTTTATGGGATATTATAGGAAATGATGACATGATGTGCAGAATTATAAAATGATGGCTCCCTCTTGCAAGTGCAAGAAGACACATACCTCTTTTTTCCCTTTGAAGGCTTGAAATGCTTCGTATAGTGTTTTTAATTTACACTTTATTCTTTTTTCTTGAAAAGAAAAAAAATTATATCCAAGGACAAGTCTACCTTTTCTTGAAGCAAGTGAAGAAGAAATCTGGCAGCTAAGCCCATTTCCACTGTTACTGGAAGAATATTTTTCAAAAAATGAGTAACATAAAGTGAGACAAGCAAAATTATGCTCTACCATTTATGTACAGATAGAATCCCTACCTAGAATACCTTTTTATTACATACATATTAATGAAAGATAGGACGACATTGTAAAATGAATTCACATAAGCCCTTAGCATTTGCACAGCAAACACGTCTGTTTCTAATTGCTGCAAGCATCTTGACACATTAGCAGCAGCTCAGGCAGAATATATTCACTTTTCAAGGTTACCAAATGTGCACCACTGCTATGTATTAAGGGATATATGCTTCATGCTTCAATACTTCCTAAAAAACCACCAGATGTTCTTGCTGTTGTTTGTTTCTGTTACCAAAAAAATGCAGTATTCATAATCGATATTAATTTTGGTATCCAGGTAGATATTGCTAATAACTATGAAAATTGTTTATTAAGTCCTGCCAGAAAACTTATTTACAATGTTTGAAAGGCACTGTTTGGAAATTTATACACACAGGGAACAAACAAATTGGAACACTTCAAGAGGTAACCAGCAAATGCAAACATTTTTACTGGAAGAGAAGGTTTCAGTGTTCATTATCCTGCTTATCCACTAGATGGATGCAGGAAGCTCCTTTCTGCTTTTGGCAGAAGGTAGTTAGTGATTACAAGAGGCTTTAAGCATTTACTCACAAAGTATTATCAGACAGTACCCAAAGCACATGGAGGGGTTGCTGTCGGGGGTCTCAAAGCTGTTAGAGGCTTTGGAGTTTTCCCAGGCTCTTTTCTCAGGCAGCTGGAGTCTGGCACAGTCTCTGACCTGCTTCCTCTTGACTCCCCATTCAGCAGCAGCCTTGTAGAGGGGCAGGCAGGATGCAGTGCCATGGGCAGGCTTGGCACAGTGTCAGGCAGGCTGTGCAGGCCAAACATGTGCAGGCATTTAGAGCTTGTTCCTGGCAATCTCTTGGCAGGCAGTTTGCAGGCAGTTCAAGATATAAGGCAGCACAGATGCAAAGGCAGAGAGCAGATACAATGGCAGAGCACAGGTTGTGCTCCCTGCTCATCTCCTTTTATCCATGCAGCCCAAGACTAATGTGCCTTTGGACACAGAATAGCCAAGCAGAATGGCAGTTAGCCAAGCTTGCCATATTAGGTGAAGCCATAGGCTTGCTTTACCCAAATGTGGGCAGAGCACAGCCTTGCACAAGGCATACACAAGCTGAGCACATGTACCTTGTTTACTGCAGGGTTCAAAACAAACTAGGGCGAGCCACAGTCCTTAGACTCGGTGGCTCCAGGTTCTTTGTTCTCTTTCCTGTGTTGCTTCTCACCATAACAGAGGGAGAGAGAGCAAAAAAAACATGTCCAGGCAAGCCAGGACATATATCAGCCTATTTTGGCCTACCACGACAGTTTTATGTAGTAAATCCATATATACAGATGATCGCTCTGTCCAATTAGAATTAATTTCTGTTAAAAAAAAAAAAAACCACTAAAAAAACCTTATCACTTTTATTTGAAAACCCATGCTACCCAGGGAAAATGTCAACATTTCCTCAGGAAAAACAAACAAGGAAAAGAAAAAAAAAAAAAAGAAAAAAAATAAATCTATATCTTGGTACTGAAAACTTGTAAGGCTTTTTTTTTTTTTTTTTTCTTTTTTTTTTTTTTTTGATGTAGCAAAATCCATTCAAGCACATATCAGGGATAGAGATCAGAGAGATGCCAGGGTTATATGAAAACCATCTGGCAATCTAAGTGTAAAAATTCTGACTGGTAGTAGGCTTCTTCCAATTACACTTGCTGTTTCACAGATAACCCAACACTTCCCAGAACGTCTTATTTGCAAACTTAGATTTTCGAGAGCTTTCCAAAGGGTGAATTGTTATCATCATACTCAGTTGTACTGTCTTTAGAACTGCTTCATTACGTAATTTTCTACTAAGAAATAGAACATGTGAAGAATGGCATGAAAGCTTTAGTGATCCCCAAGGAAGCCAGCTTCTCACAATATTACTGCAAGACTTAAGCCTCACTCTGTGATTGAGGGTGGCACTTCAAGTTGCTTTGGCTCTGTGAATTTCATCTGTGTGTAACAATCTCTGCATGCACTATAAGAGGCAGCACTGAGATTTTGTGACCTCATTATTAGCCTGTTGCAGCCACTGTTTTATAAACAGAGGCATCTGCTGAGGCGTGTGCCTGACACAGGATTCTCCAGCCAGCAAAAAGGAAGCTGCGAAGAGCAAAATGGAATCATTGCCAGGCCTCCTGCCCAGCTGGCAGGAGCAATTCTGAGCAATAGGGTGGCTTGGGGGGGTTAGGGCTGCTAGGGACTTCTGTTAGCTGCAACTTCTCTTAAGGGCTTCTGGGACTTTGTAAATAGGACTCTTAAGACTCTATAATGCTGGGAATTCTACAACACTGTAATAAAGGACTACTGAGAAGACTCCTGAGATTCTCTGCCTTCTGCATTCCTAGAACCTTGTTGTGCAGCAAAGAGGTTTGTGTCCCACTTGTTAGCCAAATGGCCCTCACATCAAGGGGTTACAACAGTAGTTAAACTTATGACTACCATCAGAGGGAATGAAGTGACCTCCAACCAGTTTTCTGCTGTACTCTGTGGTACAATGTACAAGCTAAGTGTATACTTACAAGTGTGTGTAAGCATGCAGACAGGAGATAACACAACTCACTCTGTTGGACACAATTAGTGGAAAACTGCATAACCAAACTGATGGCAGATGCCTCCTCACCCACGCAGCTCTGGCCTTCCAGGGTTGCCATGTGAAGACAGGTATATATCTAAATATTTTCAGTCAGTTAACAGGAATATGCCAGAAGCAAAATGATCAGGAAAAAAGATTACCAAAAAGAAAACCACAGATGCAGCAGTGAGCAAGGCAGACTTACCACAACTAATCAGACGACATCAATAATCATAGAAGATACATCCATTCCTCATGAAGAGGATATCTGCTGGGTGAGGTGTTGCACTCTGCTTAGGAAAGAACCCTGAGGCTGCAAGGAGGACAAAGAACCAAGAGACACACTATGGGCAAAGGGGATGGGTAGTCAATACTGTGGATCAAGAGCTTCAATGCTAGAAGGTAAAACAGAGTAAAATTAAAACTGAAGTACAATGCATGACAGATCCTGCATTACAAGTATGCAGCAAAAAGAAAGGGAGAAAAAACGTATAGATATTTCAATGATTCAGTTCTTAATACAGTCTGATTCATTCTTATTTTAGAGTAATATTAATATACATGATTTCATTGCCTTGAGCATCAATATATCTAAAATGCTTTCTAGTATGATTTGCCTTTTCTACAGAAGTTGTTAGATATATTTCTGTACTTATTCCAATATTTAATGTACACACATTCTGCCTAACAAAGAATATCGTTCCACTTTACATGAATAATTTTGCACATGGAGAGCTCAAAACTCCTGAAAAATAGCAGCTGCTTTTTTCTTATTAAAAATATTATGTAGACGTCTTGCAGATGTCAAGCCTCAGGGAAACAACAAAAAACTTTGCACATCTTTTCATTACAAGTATGTAACTCTTAACGTGACTGCCAGATTCTTCTAAAAGGCATTTATAGAATCATAGAATGGTAGGGTTGGAAGATACCTCAAGGATCACCTAGTTCCAACCCCCTACCATAGGCAGGGACACCTCCCACTAGCACAGCTCACTCAAGGCCTCCTCCAACCTAGCCTTGAACACCTCCAGGACCCACAACCAGCCACAGCCTCCCTGGGCAACCTGTGCCAGTGTCTCACCACCCTCACTGCAAACAACTTCCTCCTAACATCCAGTTTCAATCCCCCCTCTGCCAGTTCAAACCCATTGCCCCTTGTCCTGGCATTGCAAGACCTTGTCAATAGTCCCTCCACAGCCTTCCTGTAGCCCCCTTCAGATACTGGAAGGCTACTCTAAGGTCTCCTGGAAGCTTTCTCATCTCCAGGCTGCAGAGCCCAAATTCTCTCAGCCTGTCCTCAGAGCAGAGGTGCTGCAGCCCTCTGAGCATCTTTGTGACCTTCTCTGGACCTCCTCCAACATTTCCATGTCCTTCGTGTGCTGGGGGCTCCAGAACTGCACACAGGACTCCAGGTGGGGCCTGAGGAGAGCAGAGCAAAGGGGCAGAATCCCCTCCCTTGCCCTGCTGCCCACACTGCTCTTGCTGCAGCCCAGCACTCAGTTGCTATCTGGGCTGCACTCACACTGCAGGCTCATGTTGAGCTTTTCATCACCCCAGACCCCCAGGGCCTTTTCCTCAGGGCTGCTCTCAGCCATTCCCCACCCAGCCTGGAGCTGTGCTTGGGATTGTGCCTACCCAGGTGCAGGACCTTACACTTAGCCTTGTTGAATTTCATGAGGTTGGCTTGGTTTATCACTACGGTTTCTGGCTAGAAAAGTTAAGAGTACCAAAGATATTTCCCCTGAAACATTCTGTTTGTGACTGTACCAGTGATGCCTGCAAGGAAATCTAATGTTCAACACAATGTGACAATGTGTAAAAAAATAAAAACACAGAGTTTTGAAATCATTGAAATAAACATTTGAACATTTGCTTTGCTTGTTAAACAAAATATAGCTGGTGTGTTCTCACTAACTGTAACTGACTGAAAAGCTTAGAAGGAAAGCAACTTTGAGAAAAGAGAGTTCTTAACTTCCAGCTAAATGAAAGTAATCCCTGCATAAAGCCATGTATCAGACAAGTGCTTCATTTGCTCAGAGGGTAAACTGAGTGTTAGAGAACAATTTAAAATGTAACTGGATGCCAGAGGATCTCATGTAAGATAAAGAAAGTTGCAGAGATTTTCTTGATGTCTATTATTTTGGACAAAGAAGCCTGACCCTATGAGAACAAGATCAATGCTTTAGAAGCACTCTTAAGCAACTGAAGAAAAGTCCTTAATAGCTGCCTGTGTTGGAACAATGTGTATGCTAATAGCACACAGTCAGGAGTTAATTGTAATGATTACAGTTACACTTAAAACAGGATAAAACCGGTAAAGCATTGTCATTAGAGACGGGTTGCTATTTGGGGTCAGCTAATAGGAGATGTGATAAAACTGCACAGGAGAGTTGCAAATATTCTAACGTCTACCTTTGATAAAGGATTTTCTGATTAAAGACATAGCAGAAGAAAGCTCTCATAGTTGTGATCTAGAAAACTACAGAATGGATAAAAAAGTGTTTCATTTTTACGTACCCTGAGCAAGCTGAGTGGGAGGTGCCCCTGCCTATGGCAGGGGGTTGGAACTAGATGATCTTTGAGGTCCCTTCCTATGATTCTATGATACTTTAGACAACCATGCTACTAGAAATATTTTTTTAAATATCTCTAACAGAGCTTCTCTGTAGTTACTGTATTTGCTATTTCATCAAAACATCTTTGCTTTACATCTGATGAGTAGTGGTTTCCTGGCCTCACGGTTCAGTCAGATGAAAGCACTTATCAGAAATTTCTCATGTTCCAGTACGCATTGGCTTCATGCTTCACTACAAAGTTACAACATCCTGTGAGAGACATTCAGATTCAGCCCAGGGAAAGACACAGACTCTAATTCTAATCCTTACACATGGAGATAGAAGAGTGACTCAGCCTTCAGCCTCCTCCTGGCCCTTCTTGCCTTTCAATACTCCTAGGGGGCTAGGGGGAATTTCAAACTCCATGAGAAAATTTGCGGTTCTGATATTTGCTTTCCTTATAATCAGAGGTACTCAGACAGGAAACAATTAGATTAAAGTTCAGGATTCCTGACATTTTTTAATCATTCAAAAGCTTCATAGAATCATAGAATGGTAAGGTTGGAAAGGACCTTAAGGATCATCCAGTTCAAACCCCCTGCCATAGGCAGGGACACCTCCCACTAGCACAGCTCACTCAAGGTCTCCTCCAACCTGCCCTTGAACACCTCCAGGGAGGGAGCAGCCACAACCTCCCTGGGCAACCTAATAGTTTTCTTCTGAAAATATTAAAAGAAAAAAATTATATATATAACCTGTAAACATAACTATTAATATAAATTAAATCAAATAAAATTAAAATTTCAAACCCAAACTAAAACCAAATCAGAGTCTGAATAATGTTTTGTTGCAGCAAACAGAAAGAAGATTGAAACTATTTACAAAAAAAATCAGAGCTGCTCACTATTATTTATAATGAAAGCATCATCAAAGTCAATATGTTCTGTGAAACATCTAATTTTAAGTAAACTGAACTCTGCAGTGAAAAGCTTTTGGATGGAAACTTTATTTTGAAATTAATTGCTCTTAGGTAACCATTTATATGCCTCCTGTGTAAAAGGTTATTTATCTTTCAGCTTTAAAAATATTGATTTATTGATTTAAAACTAAAGAGAAAGCTCTATTAGTTAAAGTGAGCTGATACACAAGTAAGCAAATATTATTCCATCCACTTCAATTTAGGGAAAAAAAAAAACAAAAACAAAAAAAAAAAAGAGTTGATCAAAGCAAAGTTCTGCTTTGTGACCTCGATTTTTAATTTTCTTATTTCATCCAGCAAATACCTGATTTCTTTTGGATCTGTGGGCAGCCATAAACCAGAAAGTATCAAGATGCTTCACCTGTGTTCATATTTGAACTTAAGACTTAAGAATGCTTTCACTAAAACGTATGATTTATCTGTCCTGTTTGTAATTCTTGTTCCTAAGAATATAGGCTCTTAGAGTTTGTTTTCTATATTCTGTGGAGAATTTGAAGTATATCAAAGGTTCCAATGCTTTGATTTCATTGAACATTATTTTTCTGTATAAAAGCCCAAAGTATTAATATTATGGTCTTGCAATGACAGGATAAGGGGTAATGGGTTTGAACTGGCAGAGGGGAGATTGAAACTGGATGTTAGGAGGAAGCTGTTTGCAGTGAGGGTAGTGAGACACTGGCACAGGTTGCCCAGGGAGGTTGTGCAGCACAGAATCACCCAACGTGATCTCTGATCACGTTGGGTGATTCTGTGCTGCACAACCTCCCTGGAGGTGTTCAGGACCAGGTTGGAGGAGGCCTTGAGTGACCTGTACTAGTGGGAGGTGTCCCTATCTATGTCAGGGGGTTGGAACTGGATGATCTTTGAGGTCCCTTCCAACTTTACCATTCTATGATCCTATAATTTAATTATTATTATTCAGCATGTGAAGTGTTGATACAACAAAAGCTGCACGCAGTTTGCTGCAAAATTGCTCAGGAAGAAAATTTACTCTCGATTTAATCTTTAAATCCTACTTAACACTATTGACATAATTAAACAATAAGAGTAACTGCAAGCATGCTGCCTGCATACAATTTAAATAGTAATTTTATTTCTTGTTTGGAAAAGGCACTGTAATATATGCATATTCTGATGTATTTACAAGCAATTATGATGCAGTGAAAACTGAAGCAGATTTGTGCCATGGATTGACATCCTCCTGGAAGTTCCTTTTTGTAAATAAGCATTTCAGAACAGTCACCATTTTTGCAATACTTCTACCAGTATGAAACCAGAGTAAAGACTCAAGTCAAGCATCAGTAGAAGATTCATTTGCTTCTCAAAACCTAACGGCAGAATGGGAGAGGCAGTTTAAAAGTACAGAAAAATTCTGCAGCCCACTTTGAAGATGTAAAGCTGGAAATGCTCAAGGGGCTTGAAAAGAGCCGCAGGAGACATTCAGCAAGAAACCAACTACACAAAAACAATCTGCACTGGGTCAAACAACATTTCCAGTGTGCTGTTGTCAAAGAGACTGATACCAGATACTTAAAGAATGAGTATAAGAAAGAGGGCACGTACAGGATTGTCCTTCCTCTTGTGTACTACCTCGGTTCCAAATACTCCATAGCTGAGGCATTTCTAGGTGGCAAAATGGTAGCTTATCTTTAGCAAAACTGCTGATAGCTCCAGCTCCAGGAAATTGTAAAATTTTGTTCAGTTCTTTATGTCCTATACACTCAGGGAAAAGTCTTCTGGTGCCAAAACCACATCAAGCAATTAATTGAGTAGAGAGAAAATGTCATGGAAGGTCTGCCAAGGATAAAATCTTTTTCCAAGGAGATGAATGAACCAGGACCAGAATCTGAGCTTTCCACATAGCTGGTCCAAACTTTCCCACTGAGTGTTATCAATATGATAGTGCATTATGCAGACACACTGGTAGAAGAATACCTTATTTCATGTTGGAATATTTCAATAATATATATATAATATATATAATATATATATAAAATGTCAGTAACAGACAGGGTCTAGAAAGGGATGCTGGCAATAGAGAGGAAATTATCTACTCATGGCATTTCTGATGCCTTCTGTTGAAAATGAGGGACTATTTTTACAGCAGTCACATTCCCATCAGGTTATCTATACGTTAAACCAAGCTGTTGTGTGAGGGGAAAATGGAAAAATGAACCAACAACAAAGATAGGATTTGTTCTGTCAAATGTTCAGAAGAGTTAAGCGAACGATGGCTATCAATACACAGCTAGCTAGCTGCTTGTCCATATTTGTGCTAGAACAGTTTGTTCTTCTGGCAGCAGAGGCTGGGTTTATAGAAAGTCCTAAACAGAGATGGACATCTTGGGTTTTTTGGGGGTTTTGGTTTGTTTTGGTTTTTTTTCTTGTTGTTGCTGTTTTTTGGGGTTTGGGGTTTTTTTTTGGTTGGGGTTATAATGAAGGAAAAGGGGAGTGTGCTGAGGTATGAATTCACTAGAAGTTCAGAATGCATGCACAATAGTTCAAATTACAAATGGAAAAAAAATTTTAAAAAAACCCACAAAAAACAAAAACAGGCTGAACCACCAAAAAAAAAATCAAAGCACAAAAAACCCCTACAAAAAAAACCAAACAAATGAAAAAACACACCAAAAAAAAAAAATCAAATCCAAAACACAAAAGCAAAACAGTCATTATTTTGGTCAAGTTTGATCAGGCAGGAAAAAACATTAAAATTCCATTTAATTATTTTTGAGGGAAAGATTGAGATGTTTATGGTTTATTTCAGCATGTTCCTTCATTTTGTTACCCCATTTTGAAGTCACACTTAATCACTTCCTTTTTTTTAAGGATAAGGAAAATTATTATTGTTTTGGACTGATCTTAAGAGACAAAAGTCTGTGTAATGTTAATTCTAGTAGTCTAAAATAACCACCTCAGAAAGAGGAGAGAGAACTGGTGCTTGTCAGAAAGCTGGCAGAGATAGAAACACACATTGTGATCTGAAAGCTATCTCTATACTATAAAATTGAAAGTGCCTGAGACCATTTTCTGGCTCTAAGGCTGTTTGGCACAGAAAAGACTGTATCCATCCTGTTAAATTGTCCTGATCCCTAAAATTAGAGTGGAATTATCAGTAATCCTGGGCCAAAACCATGCTAGGAACTACTCTAAATTGCAAGGGTCAAAGTCTGAGGAACATTTATTGCCAAGGAAAGCTCACTGGCTCCAGCTTTGATTCACTGTATGATACAGTCATGGAGAGTAAAGGAACAAAAAAAAACCAAAAACACACACACACCAAAAAAAAAAAATCATTTCTTCCACTACAGATGGGAAAATAAGGTAGGCATAGGCAGAAAGATTATTGTAGCTAAAGATGGAGTTGGGGATTTTGCTGTTGACTTGTAGGGTTCTTATATGTTAATCTATTTCCCTAGGTACTGTCTTGGCAATCAAATAGTATTTTGCTTTGATGAAACTGTTTCAAGTCACTTTAACTACTTTGGCAGGTCTTCAGAGGAAAACAACCAAATAGCTATTTGGATGTGTCAAATTAACAGATTTAGTATGAGAAATGGAAACCCATAACCATAATGCAAGATTGATTTGACCTTGTGGTTCTCATTTCCATAAATGAAACATCAGAAAAAGGAAGCCAGGCCTGCAAGGCACCAAGAAGGGTTAAAAACAGGCTGCAAGGTCAAGCCATTCCATAGCTGCAAATTTTTTATTCACCAGCCTCATTAATCTTTCACCAATATGACTGAGGAGCCTGGGAATTCTATGGATAATGGTACCATGATAATTCCCACAAAAGACTATGAATAAGAATCACCTTTACCCACATGATTAAGTAAAGGAGGACAGGTATAATGGTACAGATCAGCCTTAATCCCATACAATACTGCAGACAACCTTTGCATTCTTACTTCAGACTTAAACTTATGCTGGAACTTTACAGCAGTCTGCTTGGCAGCAGCAGCACTGAGACAGTTAGAGCCCTCAGGCTGGACACACATTTCTGCATCTGTGCCACTATAATCCCTATTGCAACAGCCTGTGGGCTTCTGCTGTAAACCACCTGCCTACCTTACCATTGTTGTTTAATGTGGATGGAAACAGAGAGTGAAAGAAGAAGCGGGAATAACAATTACTTCTTTATCATCCTGAAGTATCAATAGAGAGAGAATCACTCTCTCACTGAGTGGTGAAGCTTGAAATTTTGCAGCAGGAATTGTCAGTAGTCATGTCATGTATATGCAGTCTCAGCCCTTTCATTTTGAAGTACAGACTGCTTACATTGTGTCTGAAGAGGGAGGAAAAGCTGTGAGTGTATTAAGGACCATTCAAAAGATAAATTGACTTGTACACTACCAAGGTATAGTAATGAAAAATAATTGGGGCAGCTTTACAAAGTGTAAATGTCACAATACCACCAGTGCTGCAATAGCTCATCTTTTGATCTATTAGCTTTAAGGTGTTGCTAATTGCATTTCAAAATATTTGCTTCTCCTACAATAGTGTTTGTAATTCCATGGAGCAGTGAGAAAACTGAAACAAATATGCTTAATAAATAATCTGTTGGCTTTCAGCATTCTAAGGGTATGGTCTTGCCTGGAAACATAATGTGAGCTACCTGTCCCCTGAAAGGATGTAAATAGCAAGGTAGGGGTAGAGTTTACAGGTCACAGCCCTAAACACTTTCACAAGCTAGAATTTGTTTTCCTAATTATGTTTGTGAGCTGCTAGATTCAAAACGAGTCCTGTTAGATTTTAAGTTGTGTTAAACTACAATAAGTGTTCAAGATACATAGGATAGACTAAAGGTGCAGGGGAATACCTTGCATTAAACGGACACGTGAGCAATCCAACCTGTGTTAACTGTTAATTGTGAACCAAAAAGTTTCACAGCCTGCATGAAGGTTCATCTGAAGGGCAAGGACACCAGCTGCGAGCTGTCACCGGGGAAATGGACAACAACAGGAGCATCAAAGCAGAAACAAAGATTCACACCAAGTGTTTGAACAGATAATGATGAACCAATTGCTTAATGCCACAGAGCTTGTGCCTTAATGATTTGGACCAATTGCTTAACAATGAACTAACCTGCATAGTCTGCCAGAAAGTATAGAAGTGTGTGTTCATATTCAATAAATGGGCATTGCTTAGATCATGTTGGTCTGTGTACAGCTTTGTCCAGGAGCTTCCACATAAAGGCATTTCCCATGGTTTGGGTGATGCAACAAACTCCTACAGAGTGTTTTGATACCTTAAAACTGATGATTTCATTTTAGGAAAAATTGCTTGATTATAGCTGTGAGAAGAAAGGTGTAGTAAAGTGGAGTAAAGGTCAACAACAAATGTAACCTCAGAAAAAAAATGTTTTATAGGGAGTGTGCCTGTGGCAACTTGTGGAGGCAGAAGACAGCCAACGTGTGCTGTCAGGGGCTGTGAGAGAGACAGCAGGTCTTGTGGGCCAGGGCATAGGGAGTTACAGTAAAGATGAGGAAAAGGAAAAAATATTATTTACCAGGACATGGCATACTGTTTCATTTAATACTGCCTCATTGCACAGAAGGAAGAAAAAACAATAAAATATTTTTTTAAAACCCTTGTGCTTCTTTTTTCACAGATTGATCCTGTGGGGTTACTTTATTTTGGCTGGTTTGTTTGGGGGTGATACTGTTGGCTTTTTTGGAAATTTAATTTGTAATTATGTTTGATTCTCTTAGATTTCCACTTGGGCTTTAAAAACACTTTAAAACCTGAACCCTTCCAGTAAGCCAAAGATTCAGCTCATTATAGTCCAAATAGAAGTGAGGAGGAAGTATTCACCTTCAGAGGTAGAGAAATTTGCTTTGGAATGTAAAAAGATTTTTTTCCTTCTTTTTCTTCTCTTTGGACTGCAAATACACAAACTCTTTTAAATACACTGTTTTAGAACAGGTGGCTGAGCTGGCGTTTCACAACACAGATCTTGATTGCTTTGCTTTATCTTTTCTTTCCCGGAGAAGACACCTGAATTGTCCAAGTCCTGATACTGCTTGCCAGCAAAAGTGTAAAAACCTGGGACTGGCATTGTTTATGAGCTCCTCAAGGAACAGTTTTGATAGATCTTTCCCCTTTTCAGCTAACTAAGACAAGCTTCAGCATACAATGCATCAGATTCACTCCCCAAAGTCTCAAAAGATAACCCAAACTTCACATTAGCATTAGATTATATAGTCATTACATGAGAGAGCTGAAGTTGAACTTGGAATTTAACTTCATGGGATCTTGTTTGGGTATATATGAGAGGTTTTTTTCTCCTTTGGATTTTGTCAACACTGGTAGATTTTGTTGTCAAAGTTAACCTTGTGAGTTATTGGCTATACTATGAGCAATAACATTGCTGTCAGGCCACAGCAGTACTATTAGTGAGTTAGAGGCCATATCCTTAGACAGTGCATGTAGCAGTTGTAAACTTTCTCCTTTTCCCAATGAATACTTTACTACCACGGCAAAAATAGAACTTTAGCCATGATCTTAACTTTTTTGCCTGAAATCTAAAGAACAGTCTGTCACAGACATGCTGACTTACTTCTTTTGAAAAGGTTATAGCAATTAACAAAATGAAATGCACATCATTACTGACTGACATAAAGTGTCAAAAATACTGATTGTTTCAACTTCAAAGGAAAAATACAGAACTCTGGGTTTATGCTAAAGAAACTTAATTCAATGTAAGACTATGCACTTGGGAAAATAGAAATTTATATTTTTTTTTTCATTTACTCTTCAATTTGAAGATCTGAAGGGAATGGAGAATCCACCTATGGAAATAAGATTTGCAAAGGGAAATTAGAGTCTGCTCCTCATATGCACAAAATTATTTAAATGTATTATTTTTTCCATACGTAAATAATTGCATAACCACTTAGCTGTACTTCTTCCACATGCTGGAACCTCCAATTGCTACTTATACTCTTAGAATCATAGAATGGTAAGGTTGGAAGGGACCTCAAGGAGCATCTAGTTCCAACCCCCTGCCATAGGCAGGGACACTTCTTACTAGTACAGGTCACTCAAGGCCTCCTCCAACCTGACCTTCAACACCTCCAGGGAGGGAGCAGCCACAACCTCCCTGGCCAACCTGTACCAGTGCCTCACCACCCTCACTGCAAACAACTTCCTCCTAACATCCACTTTCAATCTCCCCTCTGCCAGTTCAAACCCATTGCCCCTTGTCCTGTCATTACAAGACCTTGTCAATAGTCCCTCCCCAGCCTTCCTGTAGCCCCCTTCAGATCCTGGAAGGCTACTCTAAGGTCTCCTGGGAGCCTTCTCTTCTCCAGGCTGCAAAGCCCCAACTCTTTCAGCCTGCCCTTACAGCAGAGCTGTTGCAGCCCTCTGAGCATCTTCCTGACCTCCTCTGGATCAGCTCCAACAGTTCCATGTCCTTCCTGTTCTGGGGTTCCAGAACTGCACACAGGACTCCAGATGAGGTGTCAAAGTGTCAAAGAAAATAACATTTTTCCCTGAATGATCTTTTTATCAGCTTTAATGCTTTCATAGAAATCCACCTCTGAATATGAAGAAAGATGTTGCAATTATTCTTTGTGACAGTCACAGCAACCCAGCAAAGATTTGCAACTGCTTCTGAAAATCTGAAAACAGAATTCCCAGATGCAGAAAACTGCTTATTATTATTTTAACTGAATCTTTCCAAAGCAGAAAGATGGAGGTTAATGTAGGCAGGAGAGGAGGGGTGCTGTAGGTAGAAAGAGACAAATGCAGAAGGCTGGAGTCATTTAATGGTATTTGGAGCATATTGGAAATGATTGCATGCAACAGAGAACTCTTGTTAATGCCTGTCACTGAAGCCAAACACGAAGAAATATTGTAAATCTAAAATAGGACTCTCTTATCTGACTTGGATTGTTTTGATAACTCCATGACTCACAAGCAACAGAATCTTCCCTTAAAAACAAACAAATTATCCAAAAGCAAACCATCATCTTCACAGGTATCTCTATGTCTACTATCACATGACAAATAACTTCTGTTTCTTTTTTTTTTTTTGAAAGAAAATATGTTTATTTATTTTTCTAGCATTTCAGCAAGGAAGAAGAGAAATAGATATCAGTGGCCTACTTTACACAGTGACCTACTACTGAGGAAAGAAATCACTTGGAAGGTGCATGAAATGGCTTTAAACCGATTTAGCTGCATGAGATTTGACAGCTGTAGCACTCAGGGGAACGGCACAGCCAGCATGGCATCCTACCCCATATGCATATCCCAGAGATTAGGATATGTCCTTGAAAGTGAGACAGATTATTTGCCCTAGAGCAGCAGTGGCTCTGTCTCAAACAGAAAGTGAGCCACGCGAATGTCTCTCTCATCCTACCCACTTACAAAGTACCATGATCATTTCCTTAGTCACTTCCAGTTCATAGCTGTAGCTCAAAAATATTTTCCAGGTTAAAATCACCTGATGACTTGGAAATTATTAAGTGTTTGAGGTTACCCTTTCACGGACAAAATATTGTCCAAAAAAACCCCAAAACATTACCTAGAGCTAAACTTCATTCTGTAGAGCCACCATATCTGTTTTGTACCTCTGATCTCTAGCAGCCTGAATATCCTTGACCATAAAGTGGCTCTCAAACTTCAAGGCACCACCATATCAGTTCTGTGTCTCTGCTCTCTAGAAGCCTGACCATATCCTTGATCATAAAGTGGCTCTCAAACTTCGAGGTACTGCCTGACAGCAAAATCCCTGCCCCTCCTTACAGGAATTTTACTAATGCAGCAGCATGTAACACATCCTAGGGCTGACAGCCCTGTGATTCCACGGTTGTAGACAGATGGACGATTAAACATTCCACACTGGAAAAGAGTAGATCACAAAGTTCTTACCAGGATAGTGCCTTGTTCATTTAAAAACACAAATATTAAAAGGAAACTACAAAACTGTACTGTGTGCAGTTCTGGAGCCCCCAGCACAGGAAGGGCATGGAAGGGTTAGAGCGGGTCCAGAGGAGGCCACCAAGATGCTGAGAGGGCTGCAGCAGCTCTACTATGAGGACAGGCTACAAGAGTTGGGGCTCTGCAGCATGGAGAAGAGAAGGCTCCCAGGAGACCTCAGAGTAGCCTTCCAGGATCTGAAGGGGGACGGCAGAAAGGCTGGGGAGGGACTATTGACAAGGGCTTGCAATACCAGGACAAGGGGCAATGGGTTTGAACTGTCAGAGGGGAGATTGAAACTGGATGTTAGGAGGAAGCTGTTTGCAGTGAGGGTGGTGAGACACTGGCACAGGTTGCCCAGGGAGGTTGTGGCTGCTCCCTCCCTAGAGGTGTTGAAGGTCAGGTTGGAGGAGGCCTTGAGTGACCTGTGCTAGTGGGAGGTGTCCCTGCCTATGGCAGGAGGTCAGAACTAGCTGATCCTTGAGGTCCCTTCCAACCTTACCATTCTATGATTCTATAAAACTATTAAGCAACCTATTTAATATTGTTGATTTACATACAGATATTTGGTGAGATTGCTAACAGATTGAAACACTAGGGGAAAACACAATAAATAAATGCAGAAGTACCTGACACAGGAATAAATTGCAGAACTAGGAAACCAGGCATTTCCTTACAAACACATGGAAGGCAGTTACAATAGAGACTGAGCTGAAAAGGTGTCATGTAACTTCAGTCCTTTCTTCTTATCTCTAGCTTTTAGAAGTGATTGGCTTGTGTTTGTATTTTTTCTGTATCAATATGTCAGGCAGAATAACTGTCTTGTTAGCACAAGAAAAGAAAAGAGCACTATTTTCTCAATAAAAGCAAGGAGAATGATATGAGGTTTTGGTAAAATGCTTTCACAGTCCCAGAGATTTAACACAAGCTTTTTGCTTTGTTGATTCTATAAACAGAGAGTAATCTCTAACAGGCAGAGCTGCTGCTTTTACTATTTGATGCTGTTCTGTAATGATGAATGTGAACTATACCCATTGCTTATTTCTTCTTTAAGACAAATCAGGTAATTTTTGAAGAAGTTGAAGGACATGGAACTGTTGGAGTGGGTTCAGGCCATGAAGATGCTGAGAGTGCTGCAGCAGCTCTGCTGTGAGCACAGGCTGAGAGAGTTGGGGTTCTGCAGCCTGGAGAAGAGAAGGTTTCAGGAGACCTTAGAGTAGCCTTCCAGTATTTGAAGGAGCCTACAGAAAGGCTGAGGAGGGACTATTGACAAGGGCTTGCAATGACAGGACAAGGGGCAATGGGTTTAAACTGGCAGAGGGGAGATTGAAACTGGATGCTAGGAGGAAGCTGTTTGCAGTGAGGGTGGTGAGACACTGGCACAGGTTGCCCAGGGAGGTTGTGGCTGCTCCCTCCCTGGAGGTGTTGAAGGCCAGGTTGGAGGAGGCCTTGAGTGACCTGTGCTAGTGGAAGGTGTCCCTGCCTATGGCAGGGGGGTGGAATGAGATGATCCTTGAGGTCCCACCCAACCTTACCATTCTGTGATTCTACAATTTAATTTGGATAGATTTTCTAAAACACCAATATGCTTCTGTGTCAAAGCAATTTACTAAATGACATTCAACATTTTTTGTAAGTCCTTCATTAGACAAAGTTAATATGATGTAATAATGCACTAAACTATTTTGAACTCGATGTTTCTTGCATCAAAATATTGTAGAAGGCTTATCAGTAAATTATCTTTAAGGCCTTATGAGATACTGTAAACATCCAATGGAAATTTTTCTGTGAAAGCAATACTTCAGTTGATAGGATATTCTAACTATAATTTATCCATCCTTGACTTCAAAGGAAAATGGATAGCCACAAATAACCTAAAGATTAGTTTTTGTCCTAGCTGCTTGAATTTGGCAGGCTTGTAAAGGTTGAAAGCTAAAATTGAGGAATGATGCACCATTAAATCAAATTCAGGAACAAAGTCCTGCTTTTTCTTTGTCAGGCTGAGTTAATATCTTCTCCGGCTTCTACCACCTATTTTTAATATACATGTCACATGTGTGTGAATTGCAGCTTTATAATTCATCTGTACATGCTATAAATTTAATAAAAATAGTCACATAGTTCACACTTCCTATTTCAACAGCCTACTGTCACTCAAAATATTCCTGTGCTGTCTATGCCTGTAATATGTTTACTATGTTTTTCTCACTTAGGGATTTTGCGCATTGGATCATTCTGTGCTTCTTATTTAAATGAAGCAAGCAGGCTCTAATTTTGTATTACTGTTTGCTTTTTTAGGTACATTAATTTTCCTTAATTTCCAGAATCTCCTTTAAGTTTGCAATTGCTCTAGGCTGGTAGAGTACTGTCAATTGGCCAGACCTCTTTACTTATTGTTATGAACGATGGAACATTAACAGTCAATATTAATTTTGATATCCAGGCACAGATTGTTAATAACTATGAAAACTGTTTAGTAACATTAAATCATAGAATCATATGATAAATAGAACCTGGCCTTGAACACCTCCAGGGAGGGAGCAGCCACCTGGGCAACCTGTGCCAGTGTCTCACCACCCTCACTGCAAACAACTTCCTCCTAACATCCACTTTCAATCTCCCCTCTGCCACTTCAAACCCACTGCCCCTTGTCCTGTCATTGCAAGACCTTGTCAATAGTCCCTCCCCAGCCTTCCTGCTGTCCCCCTTCAGATCCTGGAAGGCTACTCTACGGTCTCCTCAAAACCTTCTCTCCTCCAATTAAAACCACTTCATTTCCCCTCCAACTAAAATAATTAATAAATCAATAAAAATTTAAAACCCAGCTTTATAAAGCAATATTCTGAATTTGTGTGTTTAACAGTAACTTTAACATCTCTGACAATCATGAAAATCATTAACATATAGAAAGCCAAATAACACACACTGAAAAATACTTGACAGCATGTAGCAGAGTCAAAAAGGAATCTTTTCAAGTGTTATTCCTTTAATCAAAATTTTAATCAAGGAGTTTTAACTTAGGAGGTTCTGTAAAAAGTGTTCTGATTTGTCACTCTGAGATAATGTATGACACTAATTTCCTTATATTTGTTTCCTTTCTTCTCCTGTAGTTATAATACAGAGGCAGACATCTGTAGCAAATAGCACATAATCACAGCATTTTTCACAAATAAGCATATTGCAAATTAACCTTGCAGAAGTTACTCCAAGTTCAACCAAAAAAAACCCGAAGTAATAATAAAACGTGTACTTCTGTGAAGCTGAGATAACAAAGACTTGGTCATTAACTGACAAATGGGTAGGTCCTTATTTTGAGAACTGCTTTAATGTGGTCTAGGCCACCACGAGGGTGTGGAGTCCTACCAGAACACCTAAAAGCCTTCGCACTGCTTCCCGCTCTGCATCCCTTTTCAGAATGGCAGTTCCTTCTGAGCAGGCGTCTCATTCCCAAGCCCTGCAAATAGCAGCTCCTGCTACATCCCATATGGGCAGTGCTTGCCAAGCTGACAGCTTGCTCAGATGCCCCTAGTGCAAGCAGTTGTCTTAGCAACAGTTTGGTTCCCGTGGCATCTTCCCAGTTACCACCGTTTTATCTGCAAAGGGGAAATAACCTTCAGCAGGCAAGGCAAGAGATCGAAATAGCATGGCCACTGGCAGAGAGCATAGGTGTGAGTAAACGAGTGACAAAACCCCCTGCGTTTCATGCTCTGCAGGTACAATTTCTTTGAAACTTTACTGTGTAAGAGTCATCTTTACAGGCAGAGACCAACTTTCTCAGCCTGGCACTTGCCAGGAACTTAACGAGTTCTCCAAAAGCCACTTTGATCTGCCCTTGGCTCCTCTTCTGAATGTTTTCCTTTGGCACAGTGGTTATCAGCTTACTCCTCCATGGAAGGTTTCAAGCTAGCAGGAGGAAAACTGAAGTGGAAAGCTCCAACACCTACAGTATCTGGCAAGCACCAGAAAGGTAACATTTTCACCTGGTGTCAGTAGATTCCAGTTCCTGCCTATCTTCTAGGGAGTATTTGAGGTCAGTATAGGGTTACACACAGCAGGGAAAGCAACACCTCAGTAACCTACTATTTCATAAGGTCTAGTAGAATAAATGGAGAGATGGCACTAATAACTCACATATCCTCTTTGGGGAGCTGTAGAAATCTAGATATTAATGTTTTCTATACTTGCAGTAAGTCTTACAGCTTAGGTTTAACTTAAGGCTATGCCTTGGGCAACAGGTCTAAAAGTCCCAATTATTGCAGTGCTCTGCAAGCTGCAGAAGTTAGAAGTGCATTGCTATCATCAATAATCACTTCTTCCCTTAAAGCCATACAGTGTCTGACAAGGACTGAACAATTGCCTCAGATAAGCTGCAGCTTAAAACGCTGCAGAACTGAACCACTCTAATATACCCTTTCACTGTCTTTGCAAGCATGTGAACAGGGGCAGCTATGTTTAAATGTTGTTCATCCATTGCAGTTTCAAGTCAAATATCAAACAACACTAGCTTGCTGAAATCCTGGTTTTCATCTCCATGGCAGACAAATATGCAATGCTTTATATACTTGACCTTTAGAATATATCCCTGGGACTAGCTAGACACATTCTGCAATTTAAGTTATGTACATTTAAATGAGAGTTTGCGCTTGCGTCTGACCAAATCCTTCCACTCAAGACATTCTTCCTTCTCTCCTGAGCCTGAACTGAAAATGCAGTTCCTTCCATCACTACATTTGCAGCAAAATCTCAATTTTAAAACCCAGCTATTTCAGATTTAAAAAGGCAGTCATTGCTTATCCCTTTATCTCTCAAGGCATTACAACAAGCTGCCTTTGCCAGCACTCAATATCTCTTAAGTACTTAAGTATTTAAACTATGCATTGTATCGTCCCAATCTGTCTGATGCCGAATAGCAGACACATGCCAGCCTCCTGTGAGTTAAGGAACTGGCAAAATTATAAGATGTTCATAGACCATCAGTTGATCTAGCTGTCAATTAATACATCTGTGGCAATAAGAGTTATCATAGGCATGGGAGCCTGAAAACTGATACAGTTTATAGGGAGAAGTAATACTTTATCACACAGATATCCTGTAGCACAGTTAGGAAAGAGAAAAAAGTAATCACTCAGAAAGGCAAACCCATTTCAGTTCTATAATATTCCTGCATGATTCCAAGTTTAGAAGAAAAGGTAAGTGAATGAATGAGTTGGAGCTAATAAAATATGAGTGGTAAAAATATATATGCATATATATATATATATGTGTGTGTGTGTATATATATATATAT